>VZQC01002448.1:190098-235938 GCA_009823505.1 Rhizomys pruinosus
TTTTTTTTTTTTTTTTGCCTGTATTCCGATGCTAATCACAAATGTCTTTTCACTATGTTAGAGGCTGGTTTTGCTTGCCTTCTTCCGATGCTTTTTTTTTCTTTCCTCCTCCTTGTTTGTGGGGTATTGACTTGTCTAGGTTTCGGGCTTTCAATTTTGTTTATATATTGGTTATTGGAAGTCTAAGTCACTCTTCCTTTCCTGTTCTGAAGGTTCTCCAAAAAAATCCACTTGGATACTCTCTCATCATTCCAGTTGGAGGGGGTGGATATGCCTGACTTAGCCTGCTCCCTGGTACCTGTCTAGAGAGAGTTCCAGGCTCCTGTGCTTCAGCAGCACCCCCACACAAAGAGACAATGGTGTCGAACCAAACCCACCTGGCACCAGCTGCAAAGTCAAAGGGCGGCTCCGCCCAGACAGCCACCCCCTACAAGGGTTTAGAGTTTAGACCCTTTTCCAGCAACCAAAGAATCAATCTACCCTAAAAATCTACCTGTCTAGAGTGAGTCCCGAGCTCCTGTACTTCAGGACCCCCCGCCCCCACACAAAGAGACAATGGCACCTAACCAAACCCACCTAGCACCGGCTGCAAAGGCGAAGGGCCTGATCATTTCTTTTTTAAGAGACTTCACGAGACTCATAGTTCTACAAATATTTCCCCATTTTTAGTTAGATGCTTTCTCCTTATAATTGCCAAGTATTATAATGTTTATCTGGTGACCACTCGGTACTCACACCATATGCATTCATTTACATATATGGATACACACATCATTTGATACTGTGTGGACTTTTTTTTTTTAAGCCAATGTTTTACTGAAGCTCTGTGCATTTCATACAAATCAAATTACATTACAAATCGAATCTAGACCCGTGCCCCACTCCCTGCCCCCCACCCCACCAGAGCTCATGCATTCTGCCAAACATGTTTTCCATCTTTTTCTCATTCTCTCTCAAATTTTTCAATGAAGAAGTTTACTGTTTCGAGCAGAAGTTCACCATTTCAGTCAGTTCTTTGACGTAGACTTTTCTGTTGTGTTGGGGTTGTTGTTATTCCTTCCAATATCCATCACTCCAAAATATGCACATATGCATGCCATAGATATCATAGGTTTTAACATCTTCAACTTATGATTTTTTTTATTAGGCTAAAAGATATCATGTTTGAAGTCTCCTCCTTGACAAGCCCAAACCACCATCATTTTTGCCCTTGTGTTCCACACTGGGGTTTTCCCTTCCCATGGTCACAAAATGAGGTCCAGTAAGCACCACGTCCTGTCTTGATCTTCCTATACTGGTCTCCATGATACAGCCTGGGTAGTCCAACAATAGCAGTCTATACTCTGAAGAAGTAGAAATCCCAGTAGTAGTTCAGTCCACAAGTTGGATGTCTCAGCAGTCCCCATCTGGCACTGCAGGTTTGGAGGATACTTGGAGAGACATGAGTCTTCAGTCCATATTTGAAGGTTGAAAAGCTGTGTCTTCTCACATCTTTGAAGGATGACAAAAGCAGTGGCAGCCACAGGGTAGCTGCACTTGCCAGTAAGACAGGCAAAACAACTGTGCTCTTTTGTCTTTTTACTAAGATCTCAAGTCTTATACCTGCAGTACAATTTCTCAAGACTTACTATTTATTTATTTCTGGTTATACTTTACTTTTGGATGTTTAAGGCCACAGAGTTAGCCCAGATTAACTAAGGTTTTTGTTTTCTCAAGGTCATTTGAGGATCTGCTCCTCAAGGGTCACTCGGGGTTTTGAGGGGGAGGGAGCCCCTGGCTCCTTTTGGCTTTTCAATCACCAGTTCCATCCATTCAAGGACAAAGTCAGGTCTTGCTAGACCAGGCTTCCCTTTTTGAAGCATGAGTAGACTTTCCTCTTTATTGACTGGATACTGGCTGAAGTCCCATTAGTGGATCTCTAAGACCTCCCTGCACAGGAAGACTGGTGACTCACATTTGCAGGACATTTTAAGAGATGGCCCCATGCATAGTCCCCTGGGACTTAGTTGACTTCTGAGGGCAAGGAACAAAGTTATCCATTAAGACCCTCAGTCAAATAGGTATGGGCATTAAGTATGGTCATTAAGCATCCAGAAAGGCTAAGTTACACCAGCCTGATACTTTTAACTACTTTATAGTATTTTTGAAAATGCTTGAACAAAAGCTCAAGCAGCCTTGTATAAAAAAATACTAAGAAGCAGACCCATAAAATAAACACTGTGATTAGACACAATGTCATGACAAACCAGCTTTTTCTGCATTCCATTGATCTTATATTACTGTAAAGTATACATACATATCCTTCATCCATATACCAAAGCTTCCTAAATCTGAAAATAAATGGTAGCTTAGTTCTAGAACCTCTAAAGGGATACACAATATAAGAGCACAGTTAGCTGGGCGTGGTGGCACATGCCTTTAATTCTAACACTGGAGAGGCAGAGGCAGGGGGATCCTGTGAGTTCAAGGCCAGCCTGGTCTACAGAGGGAATTCCAGGACAGCTGGGGCTACAGGGACACCCTGGCTCGAAAAGACCAAAAAAAAAAAAAAAAAAAAAAAAAAAAAAGCACCAGTAGTTGTTTTCTTTTTCTTTTCTTTCTTCTTCTTTGTTTTTTTTTTTTTCTGTCTTCTTTTGTGGAAGGGTCGCCCTGTTAGTCCAAGCTTGGCCTGGAGCTCACTATGCAGATCAGGTCAAGGCCTTGCACTCACAGTAGATCTGGTCCCTGCCTCTGACTCCACAGTGCTTAGAAATTAATTATAAGGCGTGCACCCCTAACCAGTGCATTAGCTTGTTTTTAGATATTAATATTAAGGTTGCTCATTTTTGTCTTACATGAGGTTATGGTGTAGCATCCAGATGAGGGATACCTAGTTGTTTGTTCTGGGGGGACTGTGTTACTTACTTAGCATGAGTATCTTCGATCTCCATCCATTACCTGCAATTAGCTTCCCTGATGTCATTCTTTCTTTACTTGACTGCACATAAAACTCCACTTGTTGACATGTACCACATTTTCTCTTATCCACTCATTCATGTCTGAGGTGCACTAGGTTGGTTCAGCTCTTTGCTTTGTAACGAGGAGGAGCTGCATAATTAATGGCTGATGCATGTATCTCTGTGGTATAGATGAGTCTTATAGGTATATACACCAAGAGTGATTGTATGTGCTAAGTCCGTGGCAATCTCATTTTGAGCCTTCCAAAGGGTTCTCCACACTCTTTCCATAGTGGCTGTATGAGTTTAAATTCCACAGCAGTGGATGAGTGTTCCCTTTCCCCCACAACCTTTCCATACTTGGTGTCATTTGTTTCTTGATCCTAGCCTGTCTTATCAGGTAGTGTATATTAAAGTAGTTTAATCTGCATTTCCTTATTATTAGGACATTGAAACACTTTTTCAAGCTGTTTTCTTCAAGCCATCTTAATTCCTCTCACTTGTGAAGTCTCTGTTCAGCTCTTTGCTGCATCTTTTGAGTGAGTCATTTGTTTTCTTTCTTCTTTGTTTTTTGAGTAGTTTATATATTCTGGAAATCAGTGCTTTGTCAGATGTATCTGTGGTGAAGGTTTCCTCCCACTCTGTGGGATTTCTCTTCACTTCCTTGATTGTTTCTTTTGATGTACAGAAGCTTTTGAGTTTAATGAGGTCCCATTTGTCAACTGTCGATCTTATTTCTTGTGCAGCTGCTGTCTGATTTAGGAAGTCTTTTCCTATGTCTATGTCTTGTAGTCTGCTGCCAACTTTTTCTTCTATCACCTTCAGAGTTTCACATTGAGGTCTTTAATCCATCTGGAGTTGACTTTTGTACAGGGTGAAAAGTAGGGGTTTAATTTCATTCTTCTACAAGTGGTGATTCCAGTTTTGCCAACACCACTTGCTGAAGATGCTGTCTTTCCTCCATTGTGTTTTCTTGATCCCCTTGTCAAATATGAGTTGGCTGAAATTGTATGTGCTTAAGTTTGGGTCTTCAGTTTTGTTCCATTGGTCAACAGGTCTGTTTTTGTGCCAGGCTGTTTTATGACTATAGACCTGTAGTATAGTTTGAAGTCTGGTATAGAGATCTCCCCTGTATTGCTCTTTTCGCTAAGGTTTGCTTTGGTTATTCGGGGTCTTTTGTTCTTCATATGAAATTAAAGACTTTTTTCCCAAGCCTGTGAAGAAACTCTTAGGGATTTTAATTGGGATTGCATTGAATCTATAAATTAATTTGGGTGGAATAGACATTTTTATTATATTAATTTTTCCAGTCCATGAGGTCTTTCCATCTTCTGATGTCTCCTTCAATTTCCTTCTTCAGGGGTTTAAAAAAATTTTTTGTAGAGATCTTTGGTGTCTTTGGTTAGGTTTCCTAGGTGTTTTATTGTTTTTGAGGCTATTGTGAGTGGGAAGATCTCCTTGTATTCCTTCTTCATTTGCTTGTTTTTGGTGTAAAGAAAGGCAACTAATTTTTTTCAGCTAATTTTGTGTCCTGCCACTTTACTGAAACTCTTAATCATTTCTAGGAGTTTTCTAGTGGAGTTTTTAGCATCCCTTAGGTAAACAATCATATCATCAGCAAAAAGGGATAGCTTGACTTCCTCTTTTCCAATTAGTTCTCTTTTAATTTCCTTGTCTTGCCTTATTACCCTAGCAAGTGTGAGTGTGTGTGTGTGTGTGTGTGTGTGTGTGTGTGTGTGTTTGTGTGTGTGTGTGTTTCCAGACAGGGTCTCCCTGTAGCCCTAGCTGTCCTGGAACTCACTCTGTAGACCAGGCTGGCCTTGAACTCACAAAGATCCGCCTGCCTCTGCCTCCCAAGTGCTAGGATTAAAGGTGTGCACCACCAAGCCCGGCTTCAAGCACTATATTGAAGAGGAGTGCTGACAGGGAGCAGCCTTGCTGAGTCCCTACCTTTAAGGGGAATGCTTCTGTCTTTTCTCCATTTAGGATGATGTTGACTGTGGGTTTCCTGTATATGACTTTGACTACATTGAGGAATGATCCTTCCAGTCCCCTTCCTTCTAGGACTTTAAGCATGAAGGGATGCTTAATTTTGTCAAAGGCTTTTTCTGCGTCAGTTGAGATGATCGTGTAGTTTTTGTCTTTCAGTCCATTTATGTGTTTTATGATATTTATTGATTTTCATATGTTGAACCATTCATGCATCTCTGGTATGAATCCAACTTGGTCATGATGGATGATCTTTTTTATGTGAGTCTGTATGCTGTTTGCGAGTATTTTGTTGAGAACTTTTGCATCTGTATTCATTAATGAGATGGGTCTATAGCTCTCCTTTTTGGTTGTATCTTTGCCTGGTTTTGGTATTAGAGTGATTCTGGCTTCATAGAAGGAATTTGGGAGATTTCCCTCTACTTGTATCCTTCTGAACAATTTGAGTAATAATGGTTGTAAGTCATTTTTGAAATGTTTTATAGAATTCTGCCATGAAACCATCTAGGCCTGGGCCTTTTTTAGTTGGGAAGTTTCTTATTACATCTTTGATTTCTTCATATGTTATGGGTCTGTTTAAGCTGTCAATCCCTTCTTGGTTAAGCTTTGGTGAGTCCCAGGATTTCAGATATTCATCCATTTCTCCTAGGTTTTCAAACTTAGTAGAGTATACATTTTTGAAGTATTCCCATATGATTGTCTGGATGTTTTCATTATCTGTTGTGATATTTCCCCTTTAATCTCAGATTCTTTTGATTTGGAATTGCTCTTTCTTTTGGTTAACTGGGCTAGAAGTCTGTCTATCTTGTTTATTCTCTCAAAGAACCAACTTTTGGATTCATCGACTTTTTGTAGTGTTTTCTTTGTTTCTATTTCATTGATTTCTGCTCTGATTTTTGCTATTTCTTCCTGTCTGTTGCATTTAGTGATCATTTGTTGTTTTCTCTCAAGTGTTTTTAGCTGCAGTGTTAGATCATTCACTTGTGCTCTTTCTGTTTTTCTAATGTAAGTACCCAGGACTATAAACTTCCCTCTTAGAAATGCTTTTAAAGTATCCTATAGGTTTTGTTGTGTTGTGTTATCATTGTCATTCAGTTCCAGGAATGCTTTTATTTCTTTATCTCTTCCTTGACCCATTCATTATTCAAGAGTGTGTTGTTTAGTCTCCATGTGTTCTTGTAGATAGTAGGGCTTATCCTGGTGTTGATAGTGAGCTTTATTGCATTGTAGTCTGATAAAATGCATGAAATTATTTCAATCTTTTTTTTGTATTTGTGGAGGTTTCTTCTGTGTCCCAGCATGTGGTCTATTTTGGAAAATGTTCCATGGGGTGCTGAGTAGAAAGTGTATTCTCCGGTATTTGGGTGGAATATTCTGCAGATGTCTGTGAGGTCCATTTGGTGTATCATTCAGTTCAGATGTCTCTCTGTTTATTCTTTGTCCAGTTGACCTGTCCAAAGGGCTCAGTGGGGTATCAAAGTCCCCTACTATGAGTGTGCTGGGGTTAATCTGTGCCTTGAGGTCCTGGAGAATTGTCTTTATAAAGTTTTGTGCACCAGAGTTTGGTGCATATATATTCATAATTGTGAAATCTTCATGGTCAATTGTTCCTTTGATAAAGGTGTAATGGCCCTCTTTGTCTCTTCTGATTTCTTTTAATTTGAAGTCTATTTTTCTGATATTAAAATAGCAACACCTGCTTTCTTTTTGGTACCATTTGGTTGGAATTATTTTTTCCATCCTTTCACTTTAAGGTGGTGCCTGTCCTTGAAGGTAAGATGCATATAGATGGGTTCTGTTTCCTAATCCAATCTCCCAATCTATGTCTTTTGATTGGGGAGTTTAGTCCATTAATATTTATTTATTTATTTATTTATTTATTTATTTATTTATTTATTTTGGTCTTTTTGAGACAGGGTCTCCCTTTAGTCCCAGCTGGCCTGAAACTTGCTCTGTAGACCAGGCTTGCCTTGAATTTACAGAGATCCACCTGCCTCTGCCTCCTGAGTGCTGGGATTAAAGGCGTGTGCCACCACACCTGGCTCAAGTCCATTAATGTTTAAGGTTATAACTGAGACATATATGTTGCTTCCTTTCACCTTAGTATCCATTTGCATTTTTGGTCTAGATTTCTACTTCTGCAGTTATGGTTTTATTAATTTCTCTTTCTAGGTGCCTGGGGATAGTTGCTCCTTTCTTCTGTCCTTTGAATTGCTTCAAGTAGTCTCTGAAGGGTTGGTTTTCCAGACATGTATTCTATCATCTTGTTTATGTCATGGAAGATTTTTCTCTCTCTTTCAACTATAATCAACATTTTTGCTGGGTATAGTAACCTGGGTTGGCATCTATAGTCCTTTAACACTGGGAATGCTTTGCTCCACGTTCTTCTTGCTTTCATAGTTTGTTCTGAGAAGTTAGTTGTAATTCTGATGGGTTTCCCCTTATATGTAATTTGTTGTTTTTCTCTTGTGGATTTCAGAATTTTGTCTTTTTTTTTTTTTGCCATCTAGCATTTTAACTATGATATGGCATGGGGAGTTTCTTTTCTGATCTTGTCTGTTTGGAGAGCTATGTGCATCTTGTATTTGATTGGTTTATCTTTTTTTAGTTGGGGAAATTTTCATCTATTCTTATCGTTGATGATCTGATCAATACCATTCTCTGGGATTCTTCTCCTTTTCTCTTCCCTATGATCTTTTCTCTTCTTTTTTTTTTTTTTTTTTCTTTTTCTTTTGAGACAGGGTCTCCCTATAACCCCAGCTGTCCTGGAACTCACTGTGTAGACCAGGCTTGGCTTGAACTCACAGAGATCCCCCTGCCTCTGCCTCCTGCATGCTAGGATTAAAGGCATGCACCACCTTGCCCAGCTTAAAGATGGTTCTTAGTGGCCATGTGGGTGCTGGGAATCAAACCCGGGTCCTCTGCTAGACCAGTCAGTGCTCTTAACTGCTGAGCCATCTCTCCAGCCCCTGATCTTTTCATAGTGTCCCACAATTCCTGGTTGTTCCACTTTTGTGTATTTTTAAATTTTTCATAATCTTTACTTGAGGTTTTTAGTTGCTCTGTATTATCTTCCAGGTCTGATATTCTTTGCTCTGCTTCCTTCATTCTACTTCTGAGGCTTTTTCCATTTCTTTCCTCTTGATTGGATGAGCGTTTGATTTCCTTTTTCATTTCATCTTGTGATTTCTTTAGTATTTCCACTTCTTTTTGGAGCTTCTCAATCTCTTCCTGTAGCTCCTTGCTTCACTGATTGGTTTCCTTTTTCAGTGTTCCCACTTCCTTCCAATGTTTGTCAGTCTCTCTCTCTCTAGGTCCTTCTTGAGTTTTTCATTCTCTCTCCTTAGTTCTCTGACTTGTTCTTTATATTCTTTGATTTCTTTGAATATGTCTGCAATTGTTCCTCTAAGACCTATGTCCTGGGCCACTCCCCAGGGAGATCCCACTGTAGGAATCTCCAACAGGGTTGGCAGAACTTGGTGTAGAATTATCCTGCACCTTCCCATGTTGTCCCTTCATCATGTCCCTAGCATGTGAGTTTCCCTTTACCTGTATTCTGATGCCAATCCCAAATGCCTCTTCACTGTGTCGATGGGTTGCTTTGCTTGCCTCCTTCAGATGCCTTCATTGTTTTTTGTTTGTTTGTTTTGTTTTTCTCCTTGTTTATGAAGTATTGACTTGTCTAGGTTTTAAGCTTTCAATTTTGTTTATATATTGGAAGTCTAACTCTTCCCCTTTCTGTACTGAAGATTCTCCAAAGAATCCACTTAGACACTCCCTCAGAAATTCCAGTTGGCAATATGCCTCTGCTTAGCCCACACCCCAGTACTCTGTGCTTCAGGTGGTCCTGGGAAATCTGTGATCTAAGCTCTGTGCACGCCAATACTGTGTGGATTTATAAAGCATGCTATGAGGATGCTGTGTGCTTGTATTCCAGGATTAATAGATCATTTCCATTCCATTACTTTACTTTAAAAGAGAGCTAAAGCAGCTAGCACTGATTCTGAGAGGTAGCCATGTTCCTAGTAACGTGAAGAAGCCTGAGAAGGTGTAGTTTACACATTGACACCCAGGGGCCTTTTCTGCCTCAAGAACAGGAGACAGATGAGGGTTTCATAGAAACAGGACATTTGTATCTGAACCCTGGTACCCCGAGCTTCCATTAGTACCTCTGTCATTTCCCTTGTGGGTTGAGATACTGAGGACACCTCACTCATGGCAGAGTCCCGAGTTACAGACAGTGAAGCTCTCCACCTGAGTGACTAGAATATTAGGAGAGTGAAGAATATGTTAAGAAATAAAAGGTCTCAGATTGTGCTGTGGGTTGGCCTAGGTCTGGCTTTGGGGGCTCTTCACAGTGCACCCTGTGAAGATGACTTGGTGGACTAGAGACTGACCCCAGGATTACTTTGAGAGCCAGATGCCAAAAAACAGCAGGGCTGCAAATAGAAAGTTACCATTGGCTGCCCCATCCATGGGTAAAATTGGTTCCCCTCAAAATCTATGGCATGCCAAGATTTTCCCATTTATCTGTCTAGCGATCTTACACTTGCAATCCCATCCTCTGCCTCTGCCAGCCTGCGCCTGCCACACACATAAACACACACACACACACACACACACACACACACAGCTTCTTCAGGGGAGGGGGACCTCTGTGGCAGTTGTGAGAATAATAGTGCTCTGGGTTATAGAAGGAAATTTTAAATCAGTAAAAGAATAAGCTTCCCAAGGCTGGGGCAGGTGAGTCTCGGTATGCCACAGTTAAGCTCTGGCACACTTGTGCATAGGAAATGTAGCTGGGCTTTGGTTCTTCTTGAACTTGCCGTGGAACCTGTAGAATCCAGAGCTCACAATTGGCTCTTCTGAATGCATCCAGGCATTTCTGTTTTTCTCTAAACACTACACAGGTAATATTTTGCCACTTTTGCAGTGGCCAGAGTTATAGAGCATGATTTTGCTATTCCTGGCCTCCTCCACTCCAGCCTACTGAGGTCTACAGTGGTTGCTAGGTATTTTTCTGGAGGACAGAGAGAATGCTCTGGCAAGGTTCAACACTGTCTGTTGTGGTCCTAGAATGCTGGCAACCAGAGGCAGAGCTGTGGTGCCTTTAGAAATATGGAGGACCTGCTGACAACCACAAAAAAAGAATATATTCCAGAAACCTGGGGCATCTGTCCAGAACCCTGTGGCATGGTCTGAATACTAGAAATAGTACCTACACTTCTTTGGGCTTCCCAGAGCTTGTAGTTTTCACTAGTGGCCTTTTTAATAAGGAGCTAACATATTTTGAAGACACAAAAGGAACTAGCCAAAGGGTATTTCTGATTGGGCAGATGAATGCAGTAACAGGCTACATCAAGGTGTGATTAAACTTGTTTGCAGACTACAAAGCCTCAAGTTATCTCCACAGAGCCCTGTCTTCAGAAGCTGAAAGCCTATGTGTGGCAGCACTTGACAGAAGTATGAACAAGGGTTGGGTTACAGCTTGCCAGTAGTGCAAGGCCCTGGGTTTGATCCTAAGCACCAATAAACCAGTACTAGACACAAAAGTTAAATCTGAACAAGTCCACTTTTTTACCCAAGGACACCTTAGTGAAAAGCAAATCTCAAAAAGTTTCAGTTTATGAAACATTGTTGGCTCAGTTCCAAAGACAGACATGGTCACTGAAAGCAATACCCACGCCACTCAGTTCCAAGTGATGACTCAAATATATATCTTAAAGTCATGTTAGAAGAATGAAGAACAACTTTAGAGGGGAATAAGAGTTTGGATGAAAAATGTTGCACTTTAGAAAAACCTAAAATGGCTTTCCCAAAGAATTCTGAGATGAAAGGAAAAACTGGGAATCAAAGAACATCAAAATAGTACTAATTACTTAAACAGTATTGAATTGAGATGGGTAGAGACATTTGAAAAAGAAAGTCAAGACCAATCATTTCTATATCTTGTAACAATTACTAGAAATTGATAAAAGTAAAAACCAAGTTTATTGACTCATGCCTGTAGTCCTACCATTTGGGAGGCTGAATTCAAGGCCAGCTGGCCTTCATAGTGAGTTCAAAGTCAGTCTGGACTACATGGAGAGACCCTGTCTGAAAACAAAATAAAAATAAACATTTCCCTCAGTACACTTTTTATTGGCTTAAAAGATACACATTTTTTAATAAAATATTTTTATTGGTGTTTTGTGTGTTTCATACATCATTTCTCAGTCCAATTTAGATAAACTCCCTTTTCCATGCCCCCCACCCCACCCCAGTTCATGCATTCTGCCATACATGTCTTGCATCTTTTTTTCAGTCTTTTTTTAACTTTATGACACACATAGCATCAAAATAAACATAAATGAAATTTGTGATACCAAAACATCAAAATAAAGTGATACTTTAACATGGAAATTCCATTTTTTTCTCCAACTTGTATTGCTTCAATATATATATATATACATACATACATATATACATACATACATACATACATACATACATACATACACATATCACCCGAGTTGGAGGATTTTCTTTCTTTCTTTTTTCCTTTTTTACCAAAAGATGTCATGTTTTCCCCAAGGAAGTGCTTGAAGTTTCCTCCTTGGCAAGCCCAAACAACCATCAATCCTGCCCCTGTGCTCCACAATGGGGTCCCCCCGCCCCGATGGTCACCCAAATGAGGTCCGGCAAGCGTGCTTCCTGTCTTGATCTTCCTGCACTGGCCTCCATGACACAGCCTGGGTAGTCTAATAACAGCAGTCTACACTCCGAAGAGGCTGAAATCCCAGTAGTCGCTCAGTCCACAAGCTGGATATCTCAGTAGTCCCATTCTGGCATTGAAGGTTTGGAGGATTCTCAAGCTTTATATCTGAAATACAATTTCTCAGGCTTCTAACCTGCAGCATCTTCTGTTAAATTATATATTTTTTAATTAGAATAAGTCTAAATATATAGACTGATTTTAGGGAGTTGATGTTTACAAATCATCTGTTTTCTTACTTTATAAAAGTAGAAAATGTATTGCTAAGTAACTAACAGTGGTTCAACTAAAAGTGATGACTCTAAATGACTCTCACAGAGAGAAGATGCAGTCAAGAGTTGCAAGGCTGCAGGTAGACAGAATTACAGATAGATAGCTACTTTTTGAACTTTACATCTATAGCAAACTTCCAGGTATAGGAGACCAAAGGTAAATAAACCATATCTCACCATCCCTAGAGGTAGAGGAAAATGAAGCAGGAGAGGCTTGGGAGATAGACATGTAAACAAATTAAAGCTGGTGATGCAATATCTGCAAATTCAGGAGCATGTGCCAGACCTCATGGGATTGCTGCCGAATGGATGAAAAATTTTATCTAGAGGGGTCAACACAGAGGAAGGCTTGAGATGAAGTTTTTAAATGCTCTGGAAATTCAGTGTGGGCCATGTGGTATGTTTAGAGGGCATCATGAAGTCGACACTCTTGTCTCTCAATTTTACCAGACACCTGTTCTGTGGTCTCTGGAAAGCAGCCTAAACCATATGAAAGACTGAAATTGCTAGACAGGTGGCCTGGGGTCTGGGCCTCAGATTCCACATTTGTGAGAGCTTGAATTGTAAGCAGCCTGTTTACTTCATCATGATTATAAAGGTGAAATTAAATAACATGTTTGAAAGCCTCAGGATGTCCCATATAAATTGTCTAGACCATGATATTTCTATATTGAGTTCCCTGTAGCCAACATTAATAACCATTAAGTATCCAAAAAAACAGATCATAGAAATATGTGACTCCTCAGAATTTCATAGTACATTTCTTCCTGAGCTTCATACATCTATTCTGTCTTTGATTCCTGATAGTTTTGAAGGCTAAATTAGGGCATGCTTTATTACCCCAGACCTATACAAGAATGAGGATGAGCAGACTGCCTGACAGAGTCTGAATCCAGCCTCCCCATTGTGGTACCTTTCCCTAATTGCAATTTTCCCATTCCCCTGCATTGGGACCATCTGCAGTCCCTCCCACTGCCCCAGAGTTAGGCTTCTCCGGCAGCTAATAGGAGCACAGATGTAGTATCCAGTCTGACAGTTCTGTCCACCTGAGTTGACCATGCTCAGGCCAGGAACCTCTGGGCTGATGCTTGGACAGCTGCCTTCAGCCTCCCTGACAAAGCACGCTTCACCACTTCACAGGCTGGTGACCTGGAAAGCCTCCACCATTATACCGCTAGCAAGAACACTTTTTTTTTTTGAGACAGGGTCTCTGTATAGCCCCAGCTGGCCTGGAACTCACTCTGTAGATCAGGCTGGCCTTGAACTCACAGAGATCCTCCTGCCTCTGCCTCCCAAGTGATAGGATTAAAGGCGTGCACTACCATATCTAGCTTAAAGATTTTTTTTTAAGCTGCCATGTGGGTGCTAGGTTTCAAACCCAGGTTATCTGCAAGAGCAGTTGGCTCATAATCACTGAGTCAGCTCTCCAGCTCTGCAAGTCACTTTTATAACCAAAATGATGTAATCTCTCAGAGCCAATTGCAGACCCCAGTCTCACACCTCTGTATGCTGCTGCCCTGCCTAGCGTCGTCTACCTGGGCCACAAGTTGCTCCCTCTTGGGATGGGGTCAGAGGAACTTTGTGACTTTCACGTTGTACCCTGAGGGATGCTAGCTGAAAACTAGCCCCTAATTCAAACTGGATCTTCCCACACACAGACTTTTGCAGACTGCCTGAGAGTGCCTGAATCCAGTCTCCACCTCCCCTGCTCCTAAACTGTGCAGTGTCTGCCTGCTAGTACCAGCCCAGACCTTAAAAAGAAGCCTGAGATTATCTGACTGGCTCTTGACCTGGGCCTCTGTGGGAGCTGCTGAGTAGCTGGACTAGAACCATCAGATCCCTCCATTATAAAATCAAATGAGGCTTTTTTGGGTCCTGGCTCCAAGATGACTAAACAAAGAAGAAACAAAGGTCATGCTAAAAAGGGCTGCTGGGGGTGGGGGCTGGAGAGATGGCTCAGGGGTTAAGAGCACTGGCTGTTCTTGTAGAGGACCAGGAATTTAAAAGAACAGTCATAAACATGATCCAAAAATTCAACAAATTTAAAGAACACACAAACAAGTCAAAGAACTAAAAGAAGATAGAGATAAACTTCTGACTTAATTCACAAAACGGATAGAAATATTGAAGAAAATTCAGAGATGCAGAAGGGAGTGAGACACTCCATAAAATGATGGAGAAAGCCTCATAAACATATGAGTGAACTGGAAAACAGAGTATCACGGCTGGAAGGAAAGGTTGAAGAATTTGACCACTCAAACAAAGATTATGAAAAAAAAAAATAAAAACACACGAATCAGGACATGCAGGAAATGTGGAACAGCAAAAGAAGAACAAATTTACACATCATAGGCATAGAGGAAGGAGAAGAATCTCTGGTTAATGATATTCTTCAGATCTTCTTCAGTCCTGTAGAAGAAAATTCCCCCAAATTAAGGAAAGCCATGTCCATACAAATACAAGAAGCACACAGAACACTAAACAGACAGGACTAGAAAAGATACTCCCCACACCTTATCATAGTAAAAACACTAAATGTACAAAACAAAGAGAGAATACTGATAGCTGCAAAAGAAAAACAACAAATCATGTATAAAGGAAAACCCATCACAATTACAGCTGACTTTTAAATGCAAACTATGAAAGCCAGAAGAGCCTGGACTGAACTAGTCCCAGTTCTAAATGACTGTAGACACCAACCCAGAAAACTTTACCCAGCAAAATGTCTATTATAGTTGAAGGGAAACAGAAAAATCTTCCATGACATGAACAGGCTGAAAGAATTCATGTCCAAACCAAACCATCCCTTCAGAGAATATTGGAAGCATTACAAAGAGCAGAAGAAATAAAGGACTTTACCCAAGGGACAACAGGAAGAACTAAATGAAAGTATAATTGTGCAAACACAAAATTAGAACAAGAATTCAAAAAAGTTAAAATGGCAGCAACCTATACATATCTTTCAACAATAACTTTAAGTATCAATGGACTGAACTCCTCAGTCAAAAGACATGGGCTTATTGAATGGATTAAGAAACAAATTCTACCTTTTTGTTGTCTACAAGAAACACACCTCACCTTTAAGGACAGACAGGGTCTCCCTTTAGTCCCAGATGGCCTGGAACTCACTCTGTAGATGAGGCTGGCCTTAATCTCACAGAGATTCACCTGCCTCTGCCTCCTGAGTGCTGGGATTAAAGGCATGTGCCACCATGCCTGGCCTAAAACAGTTCTTAGCCACCATGTGGGTGCTGGGAATCGAACCCAGGTCCTCTTCAAGAGCAGTCAGTGCTCTTAACCACTGAGCCATCTCTCCAGCCCTGAGTTCATCTTCTTAAAGGGAGGGAGTCTAAATAAGCTGACTAGACCTCAGTCAATGAACTTGCACCGAGGGACTTCTGGAGCCATTAACTTGACTTGATAGGCCTTAATACAAATGACAGAATGTATGAATTCCGGGGGGTGGGGGGAGGTGCCAATGGAGAGAGAGATATAAAGATTATTAAGACATTCTTAAAGTTTTTTAATAAAAAAATGTTTTGTCCTCACATAGATGGAACTCATAAAAGGCCAAAAGGACCCATGGGATCCACAAAAAAAAACCCTGAGTGACCCCTGAGGGTCCTCAACAGATCTTGAAAAAAAAATATGGTTAATCTGGGCTAACTGTATGGTCTGTATGGTCTTAAACACACAAAAGGAATTTAACCAAATATTAAAATAATCAGTATGTTTCTTTTAAAACCCAAGAGATTGACTTCCCCAGACAATAACTTTAAATATTAATAGGAGATATTGTTTAGCAGGTACAGAACTTTAGATCTTGGCCTTGTTCAACAAGAAGTGCCACCTGCAGCTGAAAAGGACAAGTCCACTATAGTTGTCAAAATTAAATAATGAAGTTTCCTCTCTCTGTCTGGAAGCTACTTGAGAGGGAATTTACACTGTGACTATCAAGTAACTGAAAAGCAGCTCCTGAGTCTAGCCATAATGGCCAAATGAAACTAAGGAGAAACCCAATAAATAATGCTTTGGAAGCCCTCATTGAGAAATTCTAATGTACTTTTAAATTAGACACTTTCCTTCACTTCTCCTTCACAGGCACCAAAGACTTTGTTTTCTCTATAGCTACACTTTTTGGGGGTCCTTTAGATACACCCACTGAGGGGGTTCCCCCAATTGCCACACCGTGGAAGAAGTTAGAGCAGTCAGGGCCCCAATTCCCTATTGGCAATTGGAGTAACCTCTTCAGAGGGTGATACAATAAGAATAAGAGCTATAAATTAACTAGGCAGTTTAGGGTGGAGGACCCCCCCCCATTAAAACCAGTTTCTTTCTCAGCTGAGAGCTGGAGATTTCCCAAATCTGTTACTTAACTTATCCCTGCATTTACTTTAGTAAATGGGTCAATTCAAATGAAATCCTGGGATGAGTCAATGTTTTGACTCATATGTCTTAGAGCCACTGGGGAAAATGTGATAGTGGTCAGGCCTAGGCAGCTCCATTTTGTTTTTAGTGACTCCATCTTAATGGCTGAACCCTGACCCACAACAAGTCCAATCAATTGGACAAAAAATATTAGCCATCAGAATAATTCTGAGAAACTGCCTCTGTGTGATGTGAAGAAGAGTCAAGTTGATAGATAATAGTTGTAGACTATCACAAAGAAAGTAAGGAGGGGCTGGAGAGACAGCTTAGCACTCAAGAGCCCTGGTTGCTCCTGCAGAGGACCTGGGTTCAGTTCTCTGCACCTGCATAGCAGCTCACGACAATCTGTAACTTCAGTTCCAAGGGATCCAGCACAGTCTTCTGGCCTCTGTGGGAATTCCACATACTGGTGCATGTGAATATAAAACACTCACACACTTAAAATAAAAATAAGTAAATAAAAAGCTGTTTTGAGGCTGGAGAGATGGCTCAGCAGTTAAGAGCACCGACAGCTGTTGCAGAGGACCCAGGTTTGACTCCCAGCACCCACATGATGGCTAAGAACTGTCTTTAACTCCAGTTCCAGGGGAATCTGACATCCTCTTCTGACCTCTGCAGCATTGCACGACACAGGTACACCAACCCACATGCAGATAGTACACTCATACACATAAAAAAATAAAAAATAAATAAATAAAAACATTTTAAAAAGGACTGGAGAGATGGCTCAGAGGTTAAGAGCACTGGGTGTTCTTCCAGAGGACCCAGGTTCAGTTCCCAGCACCCACATGGCAGCTAACAACCCTCCATAACTCTATAGTTTCAGGGGTTTTGACACCCCCTCTGGTCTCCATAAGCTTTGCATGACACAGGTGCACTCACATACATGCAGGCTAAATACTCATAAAATAAAAATAAATCTAAAATATTTTTAATGTTTTAAAAAGAAAAACAAAGAGGAAGAACATTGGAAATGCACAGAAAGAGGGTTACAGGAGCAGCAAGTGTGAGACACAGGATGACTTGATGGGAAGGAATCGGCCAAAAAGCTCCCCGTTTGCACCTCCCAAGCAGAGGCGGGCAAGCAAAGTCCGGTTCACGGGCTGCACCAGATGGCCTGTGAAGAGACCAGCTGCTTTGTCTCACCTTCCCTCCCTGTTTCTACTTCTACTTACTTTTCTCACTTGTCTTTTTCCTTTTTTAAAGATTATTCATTTTTATATGCATGAATGTTTTGTCTGCATGTATAGAAGTGTACCACACACATGCAATGCCCTCAGAAGCCTGAAGGGGGCATCATATCCCCTAGAAGTGGAGTTAATGGAGGATTGTTAGCAACCATGTGGGTGCTGGGAACTGAGCTCAGATCCTCTGTAAGAGCAGCCAATGCTCTTAACTGCTGAGCCAGTTAAAAGCTTCTTTTAAATTTTTTTCTCAATGTCTAATTGTGCTCTGCTGTCTTTCTTTTCTTTCCACCTGTGGCAGCTTAACTGGGAACTGTCCCTCATAGGCTCGGCATTACCCAGCTGCTGGTGCTGCTGGTGAAGGTTTAGGCAATGCCGTCTTGCTGGAGGAAGTTTGTTATGGGGGCCGGCTTTGAGAGCTCTTAGCCGGTGCCACTTCTGGTCCGCTCTCAGCTTCCTGTTTCTGCTGCCATGCCTGCCACTAGCTGCCTCTCCACTATGACTGATTCTTAATCATCTGGAACCATAAGTGGCTGTGGTCATGGTGTTTTGTCACAGCAACAGAAAAGTAACTAACACACTGCCCTTAGGACCTCTTAGTATACACCATACTATTCTTGTTCTCCCAAAACTTACTGGAATTGAAGAATTACTCTGATTTGGCTATTACTGTATTTGCATAGCTTCAGTTGCAGTTGCTTCTGCAGTATTTTATACTTGTTGTGAGGCTCAAGATCATTTCTAATGCCCTGAACATGGCGGCTGAGGATGTAACTGCTGGTCTACACCCACAGACCAGTGAGGAGAGCCAACCCATACCCCAACCCTACTCATAAACTAACATTGTAAATTCATCAACTAGAAAACCATGAGCAATTGAAAACCAATGCAACCAACAACCTAATACCAGGTGCACAGATCTCAAATCAGAAACAAAACCAGGAAAGTCAAGACCACATTAATCCCTCAAAAATTACCAACTCCAATAAGAGCTAAGTTAGACCAAATCCCAGACAAAGATTGTTTTTAATGGTTAAAAAATGTTTAGTGACGTCAAAAAGGAGACAAATAGAGACTCCTGAATAAATAAAAGAAATACAAGTACCATTGAATGAAATAAAGAAGTCAATATACCCAGCGTGGTGGCACATGCCTTTAATCCCACAACTTGGGAGGCAGAGGCAGGTGGATCTGTGTGAATTCAAGGCCACCCTGGTTTATATAGTGAGGTCTAGGCCAGCTGGGAGACCCTGTCTCAAAAAGACCAAAAAATAAAAAAGTCGACATCGGCTATAATAAGGAAAGCCAATAAAGACAAATACAGAGCAAAAACAAAATTGAAAATTTGGAACTGAAAACTTCATAAGGCAAATGAAACATTAACTAGAAAGCTTCATCATTGAGTAAAGTGGAATAACATCATTTCTTGAAGAAGAGGTTGATGACCTATAACATTCAGACAAAGATAAAAGAGAGAAAATAAGCTGCAAATCTCAGTGCAATGAGCTAAAACTAAAATATCAAATTTATGAATTCTGGACATAGAAGAATAAAAAAAGTACGATCTAAGAACATAGAAAACATATTCAATATAAACTGACAGAAAATTTCCTAAGTGTGTGGGAACAGATACAGGAAATACTTAGAATGCCAAGCACCTAAGACTAGAAAAGATTCACCCCACATTATATTACAACAAAACCACTAAGTATACAGAAATAAAAGATGTTGAAAGCTGCAGGACCAAGACACATGCAGCGGCGAATCCTTTCAGAAAACAGCACAGTTTACTCTAGAAACTCTACGATGCCAGAGGGCATGGAATGAAGTATTTCAGGTTCCAGAAGGCAGTAGCAGACAACACAGCAAAGCCATGCATAATGAGAAGAAAAAGTATTTCCATGATCAAATAATTCCTGACCACTAAGTCAACACATCAATGATTTTTTTTTTACTTTTCTTTTTTCAAAGTAACAGGAGTTGTACACAAATGACAGTAGACCCTTGCCTCTTTATTTTTATCTAAATAAATGATAACTCAAGATGAATTCTCAAGAAAAAAAAAAAAAGCTATGTACATAAGGGACTATATCTTCCTTCATCGTCTTCTCGGAACCAGTAGTTGTGTTGCTGTCATAGAATCAGGAAAGAGGTTGTGATAAGTTGGAAGAGGTACATATGCTGCTGTAATCATTTTACCAGCAAACCACCTGCCATGCAATGCATTGACAGCAGCAATAGCTGCAGCAATAGATGGGCACTTTACATACACATTGCCCTGAGCTGAATTTTTGTCAACATAAATATGAATTACACCTCCATGTTTATTACACTCTTCAATCACATCATCCTTAATCTCTGTATCCCATCCAACTTCTTCTTCTGTTTGAGGATTAAACATATTAGAGAGTTGGAAACACTGTGTTGCTAATGGTCGAACAGATGCAGCTGCAGCTAAAGCTGAGGCTTCGGTCTGTTGAGAAAGTCATGTTTGCAAATCTATAACAAAAGAGAATTCTGCCACAGCACCAAATGCCAAAGAGCCACTCATTTGTGATGCTTGCTGTGCTGCTGGTGGAATCTGCAAACCTGTCCCTTCTGCCAGTCTTGCCATTAATTGAAGACGACCAGTTGTTCCCAAATCGACTTCAGTCCTTTCCAGTTCATCACTGTCCAAAAATGAACTAGCACTAGAAGCATCATTCCTTTCAGTAACATGACCAACTTTCATTGGCCTCCCAGCCAGTTCAAATCCATTAAGGTGTTCCAAAGCCTTTTTGGCACATTCTGAGTCAGAAAAGGTAATAAATCCATATCCCTTAGATCGACCTGTTTCACTATCCATCATGAGCTGGACACTTTCAATCCTTCCAAAAGGCTCAAAGACGCCCCAAAGCATGTCCTCAGTTATGTTAAAGTGTAATGAGCCTACATAAAGTCTCATAGGTCCAGCACTTCCCTTATGTAAATTGTTTGCCATTGCAGCAGCTCTGTTCTTTTCTGCCTGTGAAGCTTGAACTATGACTGGCACTCCTAAAACTCGTTGGCCAGTTAATCCTATTGCTAGAGGCGCTGAACTAACATCAACAAACTCCACATATGCAATGCCTTTGGAACATCTTGAATTTCTATCAGAAATCATCCTCACATCTCGAACCTTTCCTACTGTAGAGAACTCTTCCAAATCTCTTGGTCGAATTCTTGCTGCCAACTGCATGCAGAAAACAGTCCTTGCATCGCTTTCCTCAGGAGTTCGATTATCAATAGGTTCCCTCACAGGGCTGTCTTTTCTGAATGGACTTTTGCCTCGGGAACGTCGTCTGCTTAATTTGATGCTATGAGGCAACCCGATCTTTCCTGGGATGGCACTGTTAAATTTTGGTCCGGAGTAGGGACTTCTGTAGCGGCCTCGGAATCTGCGATCTCGACTTCGTGAGCGACCCCTTCTCCTCTCTTTGCTTCTGCTTCGCTTCCGTTCACGGCTTTTGCTCTTTTTCCTTTCTCTCTCTCTACTTCGCTTCCGTTCCTTACTTGTGCTTCTCTTTCGCTCATGACTACGCTTCTGCTCTTGCTTTTTTTTTTTTTCTCTTTTTGCTACGTTCTTCATGGCCGTTAGCACTGCTCGACTTGTTCTCATCCTTCTTGTAAGGGGCCTCAAGCATTGCTTCAATATCAATATCGTCTGCCATTTTCTCTGATCGCCTGTGCCGGCTTTCGGGCGCCTGTGCTCCGCTCGGAAAACTGCCGGCGCCGCCGCCGCCGCCGCCGCCGCCGTTGCTACTGTTAAGCCCCTAGGCCCAGGCCGCGGTACCGCCCAACCCGAATATCGGGCTCCGAGGGCGTCTAGGCCCAAGCGAATCTAAAAGAAACAATGGGAGTAAAGGAGCCCGCGCGGGAGAGCAGGACAGCGGCTTCGGCAGCTCGGATCCACCCCTGCGACAGCGTCGGCCAGCTCTCTGAAATGGCGGCCGCTGCTTCCCCGTACTCCACCAATGATTCTTGAAGAAATCTTACATACTGAAGAGAAAGATAAATATATCTATGAAGTACATCTGGGGCAGTATAAGCTGCCCCAGAATAATAGAAAGGCAAATAAGGATTAGGAAAGTACCAAATATTGGGAAACAAGAATTCATATATACTGTTCAGTAATAACTATGGTCTCCCTTCTACAATTAAAAGAATAGCACACTGCGTGAAAAATCGGGACCCATCTCTTTGTTGCCTGAAGAAATACCCCTCAGTGGACAAGATAAGCAGAGCCTTGGGGTTAAAGGGTGGGAAGCACTTCATGGTGGTTGAAGGAGCATCCACCAAGAGGAGATAACAATTCTAAACATATATACACCAAGCACCAGCATCGTCGGTTTCATAAAACAAGCAATCTGAGGCAAAAGTTGACAATGGTACAAAAACTGAGTGACTTCAAGACTCCATCCTAGTCACCAGGCAAGTCATCCAGATAAAACTGACTGACTGACACACTTGCCACTTATTCGAGCTCTAGCATTCCATGTGGACTCCCACTCTTCCCAGTTCTCCATGTCAGAGTGAAAGATTTAGGCACTACATACATAATTGGTAAAGAAAAAAAAATTTCTTAAGAGATAACTTTTATAACTATATGTAAACATTGTATAATGATATGGAATAAAATGCACATTGTAGGACATTTTCTAAAAAAAAAAAAAAAAAAAAACTGACTGACTTCAAGACTCCATTCTAGTCACCAGGCCAAGTCACTAGATAAAACATCAGCATCATTTTTTTAAATTTTTTTATTTATTTCTGTATGTGTATGAATGTACTGACTGCATGCAAGTCTGTGCACCTGTGTCGTGAAATGCCTCGGAGGTCAGAGGAGGGCTTCGGATTCCCCTGGAACTGGAGTTCTCCTGGAATTGGAGTTTCAGACAGTTCTTGGCCGCCATGTGGGTGCTGGGGATCGAACCCCGGTCCTCTGTAAGAGCGGTAGGCCATCTCTCCAGCCCCAACGTCAGCATCACCCTGCTTGGTGACACCTGTCTCCTACTGTTCTCTCTCAGGCTCCTTCTTCACCTTAAACTCCCTGGGTCTTTTCCATCTTCCTGGCTCCTGCAGTTACACCAGGATATATACTCACACATAAGGATTTGGTGCTAGGAACCACAAATGAGGGAGAACCCATGTCATTTGTTTTGTGAGTTTGTGTTACTTGGTAGAACAGTTTTTAGTTTCATCCATTTACCTGCAAATTTTATTGTCTCATATTTCTTTATTGTTGACTAGAACTTCATTATGTAAATGTACCACATTTTCATTATCCACTCATCATCTGTATAGGCACAGGCAAAGATATTCTGAAGCAGGAAATAATCACAAGATTTGCCTGGTGGGATTGCATCAAATAAAAAACTTCTGCACAGTAAAGAAGACTACTAGCAGAGTGAATCCTTGCAGCTTCTCTCTGCAGTCCCAGCTAACCTGAAACTCACTTAGTAGACCAGGCTGACCTTGATCTCACGGAAATCCACTAACCTCTGACTCTCAAGTGCTGGGATTAAAGACATATGCCACCACACCTGGCCTAACTTTACATCCTAAAAGCAATTGATATCTTGAGTCCATAACAAACTCCAAAAATTAAACACACACACACACACACACACACACACGCACACACACATCTAGTAAAAAACAAATCAAACACAATTTTCAAAAGAAAAAAACATGGCCAACAAATATTTGAAAAAATAGTCAACATCCTTAACCATCAGGGAAATGCAAATTCACCAGTCAGAATGGCTACTGTGAAGAAAACAGACAGGACATGTTGGTGAGCATGTGGAAAAATGACATTATTCACTGCTGGAACCAATGCAAAATTGTGCAGCCACTATGGGAATCAGTATCCACAACAAACTAAAAATAGAACTATCGGGGCTGGAGATATGGCTCAGTGGTTAAGAGTGCCGACTGCTCTTGAAGAGGACCCAGGTTTGATTCCCAGCACCCACATGGCAGCTAAGAGCTGTCTTTAAACAGGGCGTGGTGGCGCCGCCTTTAATCCTAGCACTTGGGAGGCAGAAGCAGGCAGTTCTCTGTGAGTTCAAAGCCAGCCTGGTCTACAGAGTGAGTTCCAGGACAGCTCCGGCAATATGGAGACCCTGTCTCAAACAAGACAAAAAAAAAAAAAAAAATAGAACTATCATATGGTCCTTGATATACCATTCCTGGGGGTGCCCCTGAAGGGACCCTAGCATATCACAGAGATGTTTGCACACTGATGTGTAACACTGTTCCCGGGGAGACATAAGCAAAGTTCTCCTCACCCCAGATGGGGAACCAAAATAAGGATTCCACCAAAGTCCAACTTGGTGAGTTCGATTGGTTCCTCACAAGAATACAGGGGAGTTGCTTACAGGCGCAGAAATGACTCAGAGACAGCACATCACCAAAGCCCACCCAGCTTCAGTGACAATCACGAAAGCAAGAAACCTGGAGCACACTGCTGACCTGCAAGCCTCTCAGAAGGCTGGAGACTACATTTTCCAGACAGCCTGGCTGGACTGAGCCTCTCCCAGGAGCTCAGCTGGTCTCACACCCCCTAAGGGGCTTATATGTGCTTGGAGAGGAGGCACAACTTCAGGGACCTTCTGAAGCTAGAGTCCTTTGCTTCCTGAGTTTATCACATCTATGTTTATTGTTTCTTTATTCTCAGCCACCAAGATACCTAACTAGCCTAGATGTCTGTCAACAGAAGAACGGTTAAAGTATGGTTTATACATACAATAAAGCTTTTATTTATTTGGGGTGGGGGAGGGTGTGCATGTGTGTGGAGGCTTGAGAACTACCTCCGATGACATTCCTCCTCAGGCGCCCTAACAGTACCCTTTGTGTTTTGAGACAGGGCTTCTCCCTGGGACCTGGTGCTCTTTTGTCAGGATTGGCTGGATGACCAGGGTGCTCCAGCACCTGCTTGCCTTCCCTCCCCAGCACTGAGGTAACAGATACCAAGTAGCAGGCCTAGCTTTTCAGGTGAGTGCTGGGGTTTGAGTCCTCGAGCTTTCATTGCACTTTACTAGCTGAGCCATCTATCTACACAGCCCTGCAATGTTCAGCCATTAAGAATGAGATTATAGCCAGGTGTGGCGGTGCACACCTTTAATCCCAGCACTCTGGAAGCAGAGGCAGGAGGATCTCTTTGAATTCCAGGCCAGCAGGCTTACATAATAAGAGCCTGTTTTAAAAATATTTTAAAATACCAGGGCAGGGCTGGAGAGATAGCTCAGTGGTTAAGACCACCTTGGAGAGGACCCAGGTTTGATTCCTAGCACCCACATGGTGGCTAAGAACCGTCTTTAATTCCAGTTCCAGGGGAATCTGATGCCCTCTTCTTACCTCTGAGGCATTGCACGACAAGGGTGCACCAACCCACATGCAGACAGTACACTCATACACATAAAAAAAATAATTAATTAAAATAAAATAAAATGTTATCATTGAAAAAAAATACTGAGTGTGGTAGCGCAGGCCTTTAATCCCAGCACTCGGGAGGCAGAGACAGGTGAGTTCAAGGCCAGCCTGGTCTACAAAGTGAGTTCCAGGACAGCTGGGGCTAGGAAACCTTGTCTCAAGAATACCAAAAATAAATAAATTTAAAAATAAATTTTCATAACACTGATGGAATTTAAAATCACATTAAGCAAAATAAACCAGACTTAGAAAGACAGATATCCCATTTTGTTTTCTCTCATAATGGAGGAGAGAAAGAAAGAGAGAGAGAGAGAGAGAGAGAGAGAGAGAGAGAGAGAGAGAGAGAGAAATGATAGAGGAGAGAGAGAATGTCATGAAAGTCAGGAACTCTCCAGGCCCTAGTCTCCAGATTGGGTCTGCTGGGGCACCGAGCCCTGTGGACTGAGCGACTACCAGGGTCTGTCCAGGGTGAAATACTGTGGGACTACCCCAGCTGCTCGGCCTCAAGGACTGAGCAGCTACCAGAACCTGTCTCTCAGGTGTGATTGTTGTCCTTACTATTTCAAAGTAAGCTGACTAATCTTGCTTTTTAATATACGTATATTCATTCTGTCATTTCTGCTCCTCTAATGAACCCTGACTAAAAGAAGGAGCAAGCCATCAGCATTTCCTGAGCTGTAAGAAAGGGGACTCTAAAATATGTGACTTTCTTTCCTAATCTCCAAATATAGACAATAAGAAAGCCTAATTCCATCTAATATGCTATAACTGTAATATATACAACCAAAACATAAATTCCACCTCCAAACCTCAAAAATTCCAGCATCTCTCAAAAATTCCGATCCAAACTTTTATCTCACATTCAAAGCAAAGACTTAACTGTGAGCTCCTATAAAAATAAAGAACAAAGCCAGGCGTGGTGGTTCACACCTTTAATCCCAGCACTCTGGAAGCAGAGGCAGACGATCTCTTTGAGTTCCAAGCCAGCCTGGTCTACGTAGCAAGTTCCAGGACAGCTACCAACATATAATGGCATAAAATAAGCATTTCCCTTCCAAAAGAAACAGTGGCAGGGAGGGACTCAGATGGAAGCCCATGGGTTAAGTGTTGCACCTTTCGTTCCACGTCTTGCACCGACTTCATGTGGCGGCATGATGTGAGATCCAATGGGCTTGCGCCATCATTTGCAGCCCACTTGGCCTCCTGGGCTGAGGCCTCTCACTGCTTGCAGCTTTCTTTGCAGATATTCTACATTCCTGGCATCGCTAAATTCCTGGGGTCTTCGAGATCTAGTTGGCTTCCTCTGTACTGTTTCCTGCATTAACCTCACAAAACTTTTGCATTCAGCTTCAAAGTTTTGGGCATGAACAAAATGTATTCAAGTTTTTCTTTCTTTGTTTGTTTGTTTGTTTGTTTGTTTCTGGGTTTTTTTTTTTTTTTTTTTTTTTGCCAGAATTTTACACAAATGGTCTCTAGTCTTATTTCCAATAGAGTCTTCATTCTTATCTGAAACTGAAAAAGCAGTCTTTACCCTCCACAGTTCTATCAGTATTCCGGTCTTTGGAGTTCCCACGATTGGCCGGTAAGCTCCCTGTATGTATTTTAGGGATTCTTTAACTGTAGGTCCAAATTCGTGCTGAACACACTACACACCGTCTGAGCTCTTGGGCTTTCCTCGACTTCTGTGTGGAAGGCTTTATCATCCCCCAGCCTTTGTGTTCTGTGGACTGGCAAGGGCAGCTTCACGTGGAAGAGGCAAAAGACGGCCACCAGCCAGGGCAGGTGCCGGAACTCTTGACCCACGACTGGAGCCATCCGCGAGTAGCAGAGAAACATTTCTCTACACAGCCTTCTGCCCGCAGGGTACCCCAGAACCTTCTCACAACCAAGATTTTCAAAGGAGTCAAAGCCTTCACCTGCGGTTGTGACCTGGCCAGTTCCTGGGATGCACCCAACGCCTTTCCTATTATCAGAATATGTGGTTTCTTTTTACGGAGATAATTTGTTATCTCCACAATTCTAGTAATTTCTAACTACCTTTAGATGGTAAAACTGAAACTTCTCCACTTTTTCTTCCTTCCGATTCTTGTTGTAAACCTTGCAGAATAAACTATGTCACAGCCTGAATGCTAGACCGCCTTTAAATTTCCTCCATCCTTTTAATTAGTCCATAAACTTTGTTTGGCTTCACAAAAAAGTCCCAGGACACGAACAAGATGTACATAAGCTTCCTGAATGCAGCACAAATGATCTCCAGGCTGTAGTTCATAGTCTGCCTATCTGAACCTCCAGAAGAAAGTCTTCACGGTCCACATCCGGGGCCCACTCTGCTCTTCCCTTGTCCCACCATAACTGCTCACTGAGATCATTTTTACAGCATTCCAGGACTTCTCCAGCCACATGCCCCAACTTTGCCAAAGTCATCCTGCAAACCAGTTCTCAGGGCTTCTGGAGTCCAGGTAACCTCCCCCATGCTCCAAATCTTCAGTGTCAGTCCACCTCCTTAACGTTGAGACAAAGGTGTGGCATAAATAACTCCAGAGGGCTCAGACCTGAGCCAGGTGTTTCTATTGATAGGAGTCTGAGAAGAGACTCAGCATGACAGCAAGACAGCACGTGGTGGGCAAGAAGCAGAGGCAGCACCGCTCATCCTTCCCCCTTCCCTGTCATCTCCCCCGAGCCTATTGGGCTGGTGTTACCTAAATTGATGCTGGGGCTTCCCCTTTAGCTAATCACCTCTGGAAACACTCTGGAAGGCAAAAAGCAGACTTAACTAGTATAGATATTTCTTGGTCCAAACTGATGGTCACTACACTTGGTTATTTCTGTAATGACACTAAAACTGGGGGGAGAGGATCACATGTTTTTTGTTGTCATTTTTGAATGAAGCATGCACAATGTTTTTCTTATAATGTTATATAAATTACCACCGATGGGAAAAAGTTGATCTGTGACAATGCCACACACAGTAGGCACATGAGCCCCAAATCCCTGCACCACACACAGTAGGTACATGAGCCACACATCCCTGCACCAGACACAGTAGGTGCACGAGCCACACATCCCTGCACCACACACAGTAGGTGCATGAGCCACACATCCCTGCACCACACACAGTAGGTGCATGAGCCGCACATCCCTGCACATCACACAGTAGGTGCATGAGCCGCACATCCCTGCACCAGGGCATGGAGGTTCCACATATGATTACAAGAACTCAATTAGACATTGGCTGCCTCTGGGCAGTAAATATTACATTGCTTCATTATCATACCCTTTCTTTGTATTTTTTATGCCTCAGTTGCCTTTATATTGACTTTTGAAGTTATTATGTAAGGTTATATGTAGGAAGATCCCATTTGAATTGGAGGCTAGCTCTCAGCTAGCATACCTCAGGGCACCTCGTGGCCGAGGGTCTGACCCTGCCCCAAGGAGGAGCAAACAACATGGCCTAGCTGGGTGATACTGGGTGGGGCAACGGTGTGCAGTGGCATGGAGTTGCAGGGCCTATGATTGGCTCTGGGAACTGACATCATTTAGTTTATAAAAGCAGGCTGCAGCAAGGAATAAATTTGAGTTTCATAGTAACATCATCAAGGAATTCCCGGCCATTATTTTTATTAATTATTGCATGCATACAGGCCAAGGTAGGCCTGCATTTCATTCAGGTGGCCAGTGGGTTGGAAAAACGTCCCCTTGCGGACCACCAATCTGGGTAGCTGGTGTTGTGAGTGGACATAGGCTGAAGATAGACCATCAGCCATCACCCTGAAATTCCTGTCCAGGGTTCAGCAGTCTCTGGCCAGGTGGGAAGTCACAGCCAAGAGTAGAATATGTGTCTCGTGGGTCCAGGCTAAGGGCCTAAATTGGAAGTACCACTCATGCCAGGCTATGTGAAGTAGCCGGCTGGCCTCTGCACCAAGGATTCAGTTCCCCACAGTGTCCACAAAGCAGGCACTGTGTTCCCCTTCTCCTTAGCAGGGCCACATGGTCCTGTTCAACATAAAAAGAAAGCTTCCTACAGGTATATTAGCTATGAAAATAATTCCAGGATATTTAAAGAAGTTTTAGATTTTTATTATAAATAGGGGATGTGGAATTATAACATTTTCCTAGAAACAATTCTGACTCAACTTCTCCTATCTTGACTAGTAAGAGAGTAGGAGGGGCTGGACTACAGGTGACCCACCAAAAGAAGTACCAGACTTAAACTCTTTACCCTGATACCCCTTAAAATACATTCTATGCATAAACAAACTTGCAAAGAACCGCTGTTGTTAATTTTTAATATTTTTTATTTTTTGCGTATGAGTGCATAAGTGCACCCATGCTGCACAATGCCTGTGGAGGTCAAAAGAAGTCATGGATCCCCTGGAACCATACTTATGGACGGTTGTGAGCTGCCATGTGGGTGCAGGGAATCAAACCCAGGTCCTCTGCAAGAGCAGTCATTGCTCTTAACCTTGAAGCCATCTTCTCTAGCCCCCTAATTTTTTAATATTTTTAAACATTTGGTTTCGAGGATATTGGAATATTTCTGGTAAATAGGCCTAGCTGAAGAAAAATGTAACTTTACATGGCACCCACGTGGTCTTGGTCACCCACTCACACCTATAACAGGATCAGTCTATAAATTACCTAGATCTGGTTTCTTTTTTTTTTAAGCCAATGTTTTATTGAAGCTCTGTGCATTTCATACAAATCAAATTATATTACAAATCAAATCTAGACCCGTGCCCCTCTCCCTGCCCACCCCCCACCAGAGCTCATGCAGAGCTGGTTTCTAAGCACAAGATCCTATAGGCTTGACCTGGTCTATTGAGCCAGATTTTGCATTATATGAAAAGAACACAGGAAACATTGAATTTTGGTGGAGAACACATCGCAATTTTCAGGTTCAGCAGAGAAGTATTACTCAGGAGAAAGCCAAGCTAATACTTTGTAGGTAAATGACCTGAGTCCATAATCTAGGCTTTAACCCTCACCAACTGTGTAATTTATCGAGTTGTACTTATCATCAGTGTATACATCCCATTAGCTCCACCGTGAGGGTTACAGAAACACCTCCCTACAGTGTAGCAAGGATAAGAGGGCTGTTCTCTGCCAAGCACCTAGACAATCACTAGGTAAATATTAGCTGCTGTTGTACTTCTTCCTGTGAAACTTCCTACCTGTGACTCTAGAGTGAGCCCATGTAACAGCTCGGTATTGGAGCACAGCCTTTCACAGTATGTGTGTTCTTCTGCTACCCAGGCACACGATGTCCTTTGGACCTGAGTCATCACACATGACCAAATTAAGGAAGAAGGCACTGAAAGAAAACATCAGAAATTTCCCTCTGACAGGCACAAGCTAAGACAGTAGGCATGGCATGAACACTGGCCATATATTCAGAAGAGTTTAGACAATACAATGCTTTGTTGTATTTCATGAGCTCATAGGACTCAAAGAAGCTAATACAGTAGAACAATAGCTGACACATCGGGTTTGTCAGTCATATTATCAGGACTGCCCTTGGCAGTGGCCCCAAATTCACACAACAAAAAGAGAAAAAGTTAGAATGATCACTTGCTATTTGGCTTTTTAAAATCCCAGATTATCTTAACGAAAGATAAATAAAGGCTAAATCAGAGAGAATAGCCTGCCAACACAACCAGGTTATTAACTGTGTTCAGCACTGATATACCTGAACAGTAAGGGGCAGAATGTTCATAGGGCTCTACAGAATTTAAAGGACTTTGTCTGTAGTACTATACAACAGTGTTCCACCATGTGGATGAGTTGAAACAACAAAAATGTATTCTTTTGCACTGCTGGAGGGTGCAAGTCCAACATCAAGATTTCAGCAAGGTTGGTTCCTTCTGGACAGAGAATCTGGTCCCTGCAGTCTCTGCTCTGGGAAGTTGCAACTACACATTGCATTCCTTGAGAGCTGCGGCTCCCCAATCTCTGTGCGTTTTCTTATGATCATCTTTTCCTTGTGTGTCTGTGTCTTCACACCATATTCTTCTTACTCTCTATGTATCCATGCCCAAATTTCCTTCTAAGAACATCAGTCATATTGGATTTGAACCCAACATAAGAACCTCAATTTGCCGAGCTTGGTGGCGCCCACCTTTAATACCAGCACTTGGGATTTGGATGTTTTCCGAGGTTTTAGAAGAAATTATATTTGCCGTATTATCTATTTATGTATGTAAACTGCTTGAAAAAAATTAAAATTATTGAGGCTCTATAATTAGCCACTGCTGTCAGTGAAATTAGAGAAAGAAAAACTAACCATCTAGCAGTTACTGAACTCCTACCAGAGGCTTGGTATGTACAGAAATCTTCAATAAATGGAAGGTGAGGAGGAGAAAAATGGGGTTATTCCCTTTTAAGAAAACTTAGAATCAGATAATCTAGCTTCAGTGCATGCTAAAAGCAGGAAGGGAGTTCGGTTTAGAAATATTATCTTCCAGTCAGGTGTCACACTCGCCTTCAATCCCAGCACTCAGGAGGCAGAGACCTGTGGGTTTCTGTGAGTTCAAGGCCAGCTTCGTCTACATAGTGGGTTCCAGGCCAGCTGGGGGTACAGGGAGACCCTGTCTAAGACCAAAAAGGAGGGGAGAGATATGACCTTCCAAAATTACAAATTTAAAATACAGGAGAACTAGCAGTGACTTACGACCATGAAAGGAAAATGACTCCTTTCTCCTCCATCCTTTAGAAAATTAAAAAGAAAACGTTGTTCAAGGAAAGAGACTGAAGTTTTTTTTTTCTCTTTTTGCTTGTTTGTTTATCTATATCATGGGTCAACAACTAAAGCCCAGGTACCAAGGTGATTGCTGCCTGTCTAGATAGGTTTTAGTGGTATGGAGTCCCATATGCTTGTTTGGACCTACAACTGCTTCTCACTACAGTAGCAGAGTTTACTGAAAGATTTACTATCTGGAGTTTACAGATGTTATATTGCTAGCTAGGGAATTAGGAATTAAAGAACACTGTAGGATGCCAAAATGCTACACAAAGATTACAGCCAGTAGCCACAATAAATCCCTCAATATCACCATTTCTTTGACAAACCTGTGAGCTTAGTGATTAAAGCTGGACATTAATGCCTACTGCTAAAAGGTAAAAGGTAAGGTTTAGAAAAGAAAGTTTCTAGTAATCATAAGAGCGAGGAGCCAAAAACCAATACTATTTGAGATTAGAAACTCAGCACTGATAGAAAAGGACTGAAGAACATTTTTAGCAGATTTTTTTATGGCTTAAAGTAAGAAATGAAAGTCTTCTTACCCTTGTCTATATGACCATGCTTTGGTGTTGCATTGAAATTTGTCTGTCTCTCATCATTACTGCCATTCTTATTTCCCCTCCTTTTCCTAGGGCCCCAAATACAGCAGGGTGCAGACACACAGTGTTGCAGGTCAGAGCTTTCTCAGGCTCCTTCCTCAGTATCCTGGACACCAGCACTCTGACACCAAGAATCAGATCTTTGGGGTCCTGCAACCACCTCCTTCCCTGTCTCTCTTTTGCTTTGGTCTTATAGGAACCAAGTCTCACTCAAACAGGGCCCCCTGGCCAGCCACTGTGGATCAATGCCTCAGTTGAAACTGTCTGCCTGATTTCCTATCAGATCATCATTGATTCCAGGCTTACAGCAGAAGTGTCAGCCTTGAACTGTCCCAGTCTGTCTGACCTCATCCCTTTCCCCCTAAGGGCACAAATGTCCAGTTCCTACTCTAAGCCCCAGGGGAAGCTAACGCAGTATGTTGGCTGTTTCATTTTTAATGACTCTGTTCCCATTACTGTTTCTGGGTTAACTCATCTTACAACACACCAGAACCTGAAGGGTCCGCTGTTCCTTTCTATCTTGTGAGAAAAATAAAGTAATGTATATAGTACTTAGAAGTGTGCCTAACTATAATGTTGGATGCTATTTTGATAAGCTATGAGCCAAAGACTATATTAATAGCTTCTTAGATGCACATGTGAGATTCTGGAATTGAGCATCTCCTAAGCATAGAATTCATCTTTAGGTTGCTGAAACATTATCTGGTATCTCTTTTGGATATACTCCAATGCCTGTTTTCATTTGGAATAGGAAACATGCTTTTTTACATAGAATGAGGAGGGAAGAACACCTGTAGTTCTTCTTTTCTTTTTTGGGGGGGTTGTATTTTTTGAGACAGGGTCTCCCTTTAGTCCCAGCTGGCCTGGAACTCACTCTGTAGACCAGGCTGGCCTTGAACTCACAAAGATCCTCCTGCCTCTGCCTCCCAAGTGCTAGGATTAAAGGCCTGCGCCACCACGCCCGGCTTTGTGGTTCTTATTTTCGAGCCATTAAAACCCACTTATGACAAGATGGGAGCGGTCCTGGAACCCACACAAGCCTTGTCTAAGAAGCATTTTCTCATCTTAATAAGATTCTTTTGTGTATTGAACTTGAAATGCCCCCATAGGTTCATGTACTGGGGATTTGGTTTCCAGTTGGGAAGTGATTGGATTCTGATTTAATCATGGAATACTTTGATAGAGTCATAATATGGTAGCATTTTGGGGGGGGCTTGTAAAGTTGGAGGTAGAGGCTGGAAGGAGGAAGTATGTCCCTGGGCAAATGACTTGGAAATATATGTCTGTTCGTTCCTCTCACGGCCCCCTCTTTCTTCCTGTCCATGAGGTGAACACTTCTTCCCTTGCGTTGCTCCCTGCCGTGGTGTTCAGTCTTTCCTAGGCTCACAATAATGGCACAAACCAATCATTGGCTGAAACTTCAGAAATCATGAACTGAAATAAGTATTTCTTTCTTTAGAGCTGATTTTCTCAGTTTTGTTGTTGTTGTTGTTGTTGTTTTGTCACAGCATTGACAAATCTGACTAACACCAAACTTTGGCCTTAGGGAAGTGGGGCTCTGCTAGGACTGTTCCTGACAATGTAGTTCAAACGGCTTCGGGACTGGCTTGCAGGAGGAATTGGGAGCGTTTGAAGATGCAGCTAGAGAAGTGCTAAAAAGCGCAAGCATAAGGGACCAGTCGCCGCTATAATGGGACTTCGGAAGGGCAGGGTGCCCACAGGAACTCAGATAGTAAAGACAGTGAAGTGTGAGGTGGGAACGAAGACCGTACCAGGGGTATGACAGGAGACCCCGGCGTGGCATTCTGGCAAAGAGCTTGTATACGTTCTTTGTAGAGAGTGAACAGTTCTGGGCTTTCTTAGGGCTGAAGAAGACATAGTTTCTGAAGAGATTAGAGACATTAGAGAGAAGTCAAACACCTGGAACAACAGGTGAGATGCCTTGAGCACAATCCGGGCAGGCTCAGTCCCACAGAGCACAGTTCAGTGGTGCAAAGGTCTTAACATTTGAAAGACTGCTTTGAGAAACAGCTCCAAGTGTTGTTTGCAGGGCCACTTGGGGAATTGTTTCCCCATCTAGCCCTCCTCCTCTCACACCAGCCAGGGCTGCCACTTATGTGATTAATGGGCATTGGCAATGTCTCAGTGGTGCTCATCTTGCAATTATGCAGAATGTAAGGATTGTGGAGTCGTGGAAGCTTCCACACAGATCCGAAGGAAGGCTGAGAGGCGAGGAAAGGTGTAGTGGGGTTAGAGTCACTCCAGGCAGCCAGAGGACAGTGCACGAAGTTGTACGGGTGAAACCTGAGTTGTAGGACAGACCCCAGGATGTCGGAGTTGCCAAATCACAGAATGTCTACTGAGGAAAGTTACGGACTATAGACAGAGCCAGGCCAAGAGAAGGGTCATGGAGACTGCAACTAACAGGGCCAGCGCAGATCTTCCTAGTGCATGTGTCATGACACCATTGGCCCCGAATCCTAGATGGAGAGCTACATGCAGTGTTAATGTTTACCACCCTGGTTTCAGTCTTTTGGACTGATTGTTCTATGGCAGCCCCATGCCTCTCTTTTGGAATGGACATGCTTATTATTGACTATTGTATATGTGTGTTCAATGGAATTTCTTTTTTTGTGTGCTTTTTATTTAATTTTTGTGTACTTCATACAGTGTTAGGCTTGGAAAATGCATAGGAAGACTCTCAAGCCCAGGATTCAATATTTGAAACAAAATTTATTTAATTTGCTGGTGCACCAGAACCCAATTGAAAAAGCTAGTGCAACAGGGGGGCCAATTGTTGGTGCACTAGGCACTCAACCCACTCCACGCAGGGAAGGGTACAATCTTGACTGCTACAGAGAGCTCTTAAAGACAAAAAACGCAAACTAGAGGAATTTGGTGACATTATAGAAACACAATTGTGAGGCTATAGAAGCACAGTTCAAGCAATGGTGACCTTTAAACTGGTTGTGTTTAGCAGCACCAAGTCCTTAGGGCAGTGGATGCACTCCTTCAGGGCTGGGAAAGTTCACCCTGACCTCAGGTAGCTCTGGGAACCAAGAACTCAGGAGCAGAAGCAGGAAACGTACTCTTGCAGTTATGGTCAGAGCAGGAGAGGTAGTCCTGGGGGCAACTGAACTCAAGGCGGGAGGGAGTAACCGTGGGAACCAAAGTTACACCAGAGGCTCGCTTTAACTCAATTTTCCAGTTAACTCCTCCCTTCTTGTTAACTGTTTCTGATGGGTTCCCAACAACAGAACCTCTCAATCCATCCTAATCTCCTTTACACCCCTTCCCCACTGGCACCTCCCACACCCCTGCTGGAATTCATGTACTCTCTCATTAGTGTGAAGGACTGTTGTGTCAAGTTGGCATCTCTAGACATTCCTCAGTACAAGTTCATCCACTGATGTTGAGTCAGCCCATCCACAGTCCCTTGTTTTAAAAAAGAGCAGCTCTTCCTCATCCAGCAGTAATCAGCTGCCAGTATTCTTCTACTAAGATTGAGGTCTGCTGCCAATTTCCATAGTCTATACTGGGAAATTTTTTTATGCTTAAGGGGTCTTGTGCATGCTGCAGATTCACATGAACAGGGTCCCTGGAGTTTATATGATTCTGTTTCTATATGATCATGCACCTCATCCTGGCTCTTACAAGCTTTCTGCCCCCTCTTCTGCAATGGTCTCTGAGCCCTGGATGAGTGAAGCTTAATATAGAAGTCCTGCCAGAGGAGTCACTCTTTGCAGACTCCTCATCTCTACTCTGGCCATTTGAGCCCTTTTGTGTTCCAGGCCCTCTGTTGCATGAGGGAGCTTTGTTGATGAGAGTTGAGAGATTCATTAGTGTCCTCTTTACCACTTGTTCTATGTTGCATGAGCCGTAGGTGTAGAGGCTGCACTGTAGATGTGCCACTTAGGTTTGAGCAATTCACAATGTCTGTGTGTGACCAGCTGTGTTACTCTGCTGTAACACAGTCTCTGGTGCAAAACAAGCTTTTTTGACTGAGATACTTGGCTTTGAATAGAAGGAAACATGTTTTGCATTTACATTAGTCTAGGGATGTGACAGCTTTGGGGTTTTCTCTAAGATCTATGACCTCACCAGCCAGGTGTATTTGGCTATGTTTACAGTACCACACATGAGTTTTCCACCACTGAGTGTGATTTAAGTTCAATTAGGAAACCATTGATTGCCCTCAAAATAAAAGTACCACTCCTACCCCCATGTCATATGATGTGCTCGTCATTGATGTGGATGTTTGGTCTTGTAGCGGGTGTTGGGCCATCACTTGATGTTCTTCCATAGCAGCTTGAGTAGTGCTCTCCAAAGCTATGAGGCTAGCCTTCAGGGAGGTGGTTTCCAGGTCAATTCCAGCTCCATTGCTCCAAATCCAGTCTCCAAAGTATGTCCCATCTTCAGCAATAGGGTCTCACCTTCAAGTTCTGGGAGGCAGTCAAGGGCTGTGGCAATAGCCTGTGTAACTTTGAGAGTCTCTTGGACCACCCCAGCTAACAACTCAAAGGAAGGTTTCTCTTGTCTGACAGTATTTCTTGTTATGTAGCCTTCAGCTACGCACATGGACTTATGTAGAGATATTGTATGTGTAATTTGTCATTAGGTTGTTAGGCTAAGATGATTCCCTCTGGTTTTTTCACTAGCTAGGCATTACCAGTATCTTTCTCTCTCCCTGCTGACTGTCCCTCCACACCTTCACATTTAAAGTGTTGCCATATTCCCCATTTCCTTCTTGATAATACCAGTCCTATGGTCCCACGTCTCTTGGGGTCCTTCTTTCCCTTTATTCCCAAAGTAAATTCGTTTAAAATGTTGCACAGAATCCATGAGCAAGGTGTTCAGTGAGCACTTGTATGCCTCAGGAGAACTCTCTCTGTGTTCCATTCTCTTCCCGTAGCTGTTTATGGCTTCTCCCCATGGAAATGCATGAGTCTCCACGGTCATGCAGAGCTCCCTCTCGTGCCCCTGCCTCTGCCCTCCTTCTACCAGCTTCCTCCCTCCAGGAGAAGCTCTGGCTCACTGACCTGACCCACCAAGAGTTTTCCTTTTGGGTTTCTATGAACCTCACAATCTATAGGACTGCTTTAGTAATGTTATGTTTAGTTTGTTATGTTTGAAGATGTATATAGGATAAATGTTTCATTGTTTTTGTCTTATCTCTCCAGAAAATTTGAACTCTCTGAAACTGAAAAAAAAAATGTTGCACGGAATAACAGTTAAATTTGCTTTTTGAAGCTGAAATAAACTCTAAGAATTTCTAGAACTGCTGTTAATACTATGGTGGCTCTTGGAGATGGACTTCATTTCATATTATAAAATGCACATGAGTGTTGAGGTTACAGGGTGGGATGTCATGGCTTGAATACTGAGTATTCCACCACAAGCTTATGTGTAGGTGGCATTGTTGCCAACTTAGATTGGTCCCTTTATGGATTGATAATCTAATGGCCTTTGTGGGAAGGTGGACCTGGAGAGGGAGCTGGTCCCTGTGGTGTGCTCTAAAAAGATGCATCTGATCTTCTGTCCTTGCTTTCTGTGTGCTATGAGGTGAGCAGCTTTGCTGCCCCTCCCCAATCATGTTATTCAGCCCTATCTCAGGCTCACAGCAGTAGAAACATGCCTACAGACTGAAATCTTACATTAAATAATATTGCCTCGTTTTTAGGTAATATTTCTTAGGTGCTTTGTTTATTTGTTTGGTCTTTTTGAGACAGGGTCTCCTTAGATGTTGTGTATAACAAAGAAAATCTGACTTATCCAAATAACTCCTATCATTTTGTATGCAGTAAGAATTTCCCCAAATACTATATAGAAGAACTGCTAAAAGGGATCATATATTTGTCCAACATAACCACATTTGTCTATGACAAAATGGATCCATTTTTATGCGGTGCTAAATTACCCATGATTAAGATGTGCTGGGCATTTACTCCTCATTCCTCAAACATGAAATTTTTCATGACTTATTTCTTGCCAGTGAGCTCTGGAATATGCTAAAGAGTGTTTTAGAAATCAGGAAGTAAGGATACCAGTTCTCTGGCAACAGGCAGACCAGAAACAGGCCTGGCTCAAATATCACTTGTGAAAAACACAAATTATTCTGTTGTTAACATTACCTGCTAGGTGTCTCTCTCCAGAAATAGCCATGTAAGAAGGATAAATAATAGGATTGTGGGTGGCAAAACAATAGCCTGGTAGATGTTGGGGCATTTGAGGTGCTGGGCATGACTCTGCATATGAGGTAATCTGTGATCTTGGACCCCGGCTTCTTTAGAGTGTTGGAGTTGGAGACAGGCTTGTACTTTCCTGCTGGTGATAGAGCTCCCTGAGACCTTTTTTTCAACACAAAACTCAGCTTACTTTATGGCATATACTAAATCAAGTAAATCAACTATTTTCCTTATCCCCAAATAAATTTGTATCAATCATCATCGTTAAACTCTGAGCTCCTTAAAAGTTAAGATGATCTTCTTGATGTGGGTCTGTATGCTATTTGCCAGTATCCTGTTTAGAATTTTGGCATCTGTGTTCATTAGGGAGGTGGGTCTATAGTTCTCCTTTTTGGTTGTATCTTTGCCTGGTTTTTGGTAATAGCATGATGCTGGCTTCATAGAAGGAATCTGGGAGAACTCCCTCCATTTATATCCTTCTAAACAACTTGAGTAGTAATGGTTGTAAGTCTTTTTGAAATATTTTATAGAATTCTGCCGTGAAACCATCTGGGCCTGGGCATTTTTTGGTTGGAAGGCTACTTATTACGTCTTCAATTTCTTCATGTATTACCATCTATTTAGGTTGTCGATCTCTTCTTGGTTGAGCTTTGGTGATTCCCAAGATTTCAGATATTCATCCATTTCTTCTAGGTTCTCAAACTTAGTAGAGTATAGGTTTTTGAAGTATTCCCGTATGATTGTCTGGATCTTTTCATTGTCTGTTGTGATATTTCCCCTTTCATCACAGATTCTATTGATTTGGAGTTGTTCCTTCTTTCTTTTGGTTAACTGGGCTAGAGGTCTGTCTATCTTGTTTATTCTCTCAAAAAACCCCTTTCTAAGCCCAGGGAACAATCTGCAAAAGAGGCGCCATGATAGAATATAAGGGCTGCAATTGGGGCGAATGGCGAAACTACAGCAATATAGACTGGACACTCATCTGATCAACTTGATTGAACATACAAATCCCTCCAGCTGGATGGTGGGACCCATGGGCTGTGTGGGTTTGGGCACAACTGCTTGCAAATTGGTTTTACATGAAGGATGCTTGTACTCATAAATTATTACTTATTGTTAAAAAATGAAAAGAAAATAAAGTAATTATAAAAAAAAGTTAAGATGAATCATTTCACACTCAGCAGTCAGTCAGTTGATGTCACCCATATTTTATAAAAGTCTTCATGCAGTGTTGATTGAACAATTGTGCTAATGGGCCTCTATGAACCCCTATATTGGAGATAACAGTAGTATCACCCCACTCTCTAGTCCATTCTTTGGGGTTGCACACAAATGGGTGAACAATGCTTGTCCCACTCTGACCTTAAAACTAAAAGTGTCTAAATATGGCACCCTGAAATAACAATTAAAACTGATGAAACGTCTCCCAGCCAGATGGTGCAGTGTCCCTTCAAGCCTGCAAATGTTTTTTGTAATCTACCATACCATCTTCTAGAAAATTACAAATGTAGTAGGCCTCCCCCCCACCCAGAGCCAATGAGCTCCCTGGTCATAGGGTTTTGACCTGGTTTACAGTACCAAGCATATATTCCTTCCCTCAGAGAAGGATTCAAATTCAGTCAGAAAGTGGTTATTTCCAAAGCAGTCATTGCACTGTGGAACCAATGGTTATATACTGCCAGGCAGGTCAGTATTGAAGCATTCAAGGTTCGCAGCCGAGCTATCTCCCTGAGCAATCCTGAACAGCACTTTCTAGCACTAGATATTGTAGCCAGCCATCAGGAAAGGAGCTTCCAGCTCAGTTTCAGCTTGACTGCTCTGTGTCCTGTAGCCAAAATGTGTGACGTCTGCAGGGATAGAGTCTCACCATGTAATTCTGGTGGACAACAAAGATTAATGGCAACAGCCCACATTATTTGGGGAGCCTTTGGGACATCTCTGGCCAACAACTCAGAGGGAAGTGTGCTTCAAATAGCATGGTGATTTTCTTCCTTTCTTTATTTTAATTTTATGAGTATGGTTGTTTTTGCCTACATGTATGTAAGTGCACCTGTGCGTGCCATGTCCACAAAGACCAGAAGAGAGTATCAGACCTCCCAGAAGTGGAGTTACAGATGGTTATTAGCCACCACGTGGGTGCTATGAACCAAACCTGGGTCCTTTCCAAGAGCAGCCAGTGCTGTTAACCACTAAGCTGTCTTTCCAGGCCAATTTTCTTTTTACTTCTTAATGTATTTTTGTGAGTTTTTCATACAATGTATTTTGATCATACTTAGATGCCCACCTGTATCTGTGCCCCTCTTAAAGTGCTCAGTAATGCATATATTAAAGCCTAACAGGTCAAGTTTGTGTCCCCAAATGTCCCTCAGTCTGTGTCCATCCACTGGAGCCTGGTTAACCCTTAAAGAACACCAACTGTTTTAGAGACTCATATGAACTCACAGTAATGATGACAGCAGGCACGAGTCCTATACAAGCTCAAACCAGACAACATCCCAGATAGACACAGGGAAATGGATACAAAACCCCAAGCCAACCTAAGGAACTTTGGGCTGCTGGGCGGGGGAGAGAGTCTCTTTCAAGGATGGGACTCTTGGTAGGTTAACCAAGCTCCAGGGGATGGACCCACACTGAAGGATATTTGTGGACACAAATTAGACTCTCTCTCTCTCTCTCTCTCTCTCTCTCTCTCTCTCTCTCTCTCTCCTACAGTAGATTCCATATATGACTTTTTCAAAAGCCCTTTAGTCTTAGTGACCCTCCCCATCCTCCCTCTGGTTACCTGCCCTCCTGCCCCCCCATTCAACCTTCCTACTCTATGATTTCTCTTTCACCCTTTATGACACTGCATTCTATCTCCCCTCTCATGAAGCATGCCCCTAACTAGTTTCTTGACCTCTTGAAACACACATATCCAAAGATTCCAAGTTATCATAAAAAAATAAATAAAAACCTGTGAGAGCCAGGTGTGGTGATGCAGGCCTTTAAGCCTAGCACTCGGAGGCAGAGGCAGGCAGATTCAGGGTAGCCTGGTCTACTTAGTGAGTTCCAGGCCAGCTGGGACTAAAAAGGAGACCCTGTGTCAAAAAGACAAAAAGACAAAAAAAAAAAAAAAAAAAAAACACAAAACTGTGAGCTCTAGGAGTGGCATTAGCCACCCATGTATGGTTCCTGCATTCCATGCTTTTCTTTATTATATGTTTTAAGTTAGCCTACAGAGCAGTGGGTTTCTGTGGGGCTTTTTCATACATCATTTGTTTTGGTTATTCACCCAAACACACTATCAACTTTCCGCCTGTCCTTTCACTTCTTTCCCATTCTAAAGATTTTCAAGCCTAGTACCCTCAACACTTTACTATTTGCTGTTTAGGTGTGATAACCAGTGAGCCTCCCACACTCCGGCAAATAACACCCTATAATAAATCCAACATGTGCTAACTAAACTGACCCTTACTGGTGTATACTAACGAAACTAACCTCTACCCATGTTAACTAAACTAACACCTACCCACATTCTCTAACCCTTACACGTGTTCTCTGACTAAACTAAGCCCTATCCATGTTCTCTAACTAACCCTTACACATGACCTCTAAACTAACTTCTACCCATGTTCTCTAACTAAGTAACCCTCACACGTGTTCTCTGGCTACACTTACATCTAAGCTACCCCTACCTGTGCTGACTAAGCTACCCCTACCTGTGCTGACTAAGCTAACCCCTACCTGTGCTAAGCTAACCCCTAACTGTGCTGACTAAGCTACCCCTACCTGTGCTAAGCTAACCCCTACCTATGCTAAGCTAACCCCTACCTGTGCTGACTAATCTACACCTACCTGTACTGACTAAGCTAACCCCTACCTGTGCTGACTAAGCTCCCCCTACCTTTGCTGAATAAGCTAACAGCTTTTCATGCTGACTAAATTAACCCTTGCCCATGCACTCTAACTAAACTCAGTGGTTTAAAAATGACCCACAAGAGTACAAGGGGAGCTAGCTGGGAAGAAGAAAAGTTTCAGAGGGAGGGGGGTAAGAGCCAATGACGAAGGTTTAATTTAATCACCACACATTATATACAGGTATGAAATTTTCAAAAAAGAAAAAATAGGCTTCTGGTCTGCCCCTAAGTACTCCTGCTCAGTCCTGCCAGAATGTCTCCATGCCCTTCCCATCCTGTTCTCTTCAGATTTTATTCCTTCTGACTGTGATTTCATCACTCTTAATCCCAGTCTCTCATTCTAAACCTGCTCAGACCCTTCAGAGCACTCTCCTCATGTGCATGGCTCTCCACCCAGCTCTGCACTCTCCTCAGGTGCATAGCTTCCATCCAGCTCTGCACTCTCCTCATGCGCATGGCTCCCCATCCAGCTCTGCACTCTCCTCATGTGCATGACTCCCCATCCAGCTCTGCACTCTCCTCATGTGCATGGCTCCCCCGTCCAGCTCTGCACTCTCCTGATGTGCATGGCTCCCCCATACAACTCTGCACTCTCCTCATGTGCATGGCTCCCTCATACAACTCTGCACTCTCCTCGTATGCATGGCTCCCCAATCCAGCTCTGCACTCTCCTCATGTGCATGGCTCTCCACCCAGCTCTGCACTCTCCTCAGGTGCATGGATTCCATCCATCTCTGCACTCTCCTCAGGTGCATGGCTCCCCACCCAGCTCTGCACTCTCCTCATGTGCATGGCTCACCATCCAGCTCTGCACTCTCCTCATGTTCATGGCACCCCCATACAACTCTGCACTCTCCTCATGTGCATGGCTCCCCCATACAACTCTGCACTCTCCTCGTGTGCATGGCTCCCCCGTCCAGCTCTGCACTCTCCTCATGTGCATGGCTTTCCTGTCCAGCTCCACACTCTCCTCATGTGCATGGCTCCCCCATCCACCTCTGCACTCTCCTCATATGCATGGCTGCCCCATCCAGCTCTGCACTCTCCTCATGTGCATGGCTCCCCCATCCAGCTCTGCACTCTCCTCATGTGCATGGCTCCCCCATCCAGCTCTGCACTCTCCTCATGTGCATGGCTCCCCCATCCAGCTCTGCACTCTCCTCATGTGCATGGCTCCCCCATCCAGCTCTGCACTCTCCTCATGTGCATGGCTCCCCCATCCAGCTCTGCACTCTCCTCATGTGCATGGCTCCCCCATCCAGCTCTGCACTCTCCTCATGTGCATGGCTCCCCCATCCAGCTCTGCACTCTCCTCATGTGCATGGCTCCCCCATCCAGCTCTGCACTCTCCTCATGTGCATGGCTCCCCCATCCAGCTCTGCACTCTCCTCATGTGCATGGCTCCCCCATCCAGCTCTGCACTCTCCTCATGTGCATGGCTCCCCCATCCAGCTCTGCACTCTCCTCATGTGCATGGCTCCCCCATCCAGCTCTGCACTCTCCTCATGTGCATGGCTCCCCCATCCAGCTCTGCACTCTCCTCATGTGCATGGCTCCCCCATCCAGCTCTGCACTCTCCTCATGTGCATGGCTCCCCCATCCAGCTCTGCACTCTCCTCATGTGCATGGCTCCCCCATCCAGCTCTGCACTCTCCTCATGTGCATGGCTCCCCCATCCAGCTCTGCACTCTCCTCATGTGCATGGCTCCCCCATCCAGCTCTGCACTCTCCTCATGTGCATGGCTCCCCCATCCAGCTCTGCACTCTCCTCATGTGCATGGCTCCCCCATCCAGCTCTGCACTCTCCTCATGTGCATGGCTCCCCCATCCAGCTCTGCACTCTCCTCATGTGCATGGCTCCCCCATCCAGCTCTGCACTCTCCTCATGTGCATGGCTCCCCCATCCAGCTCTGCACTCTCCTCATGTGCATGGCTCCCCCATCCAGCTCTGCACTCTCCTCATGTGCATGGCTCCCCCATCCAGCTCTGCACTCTCCTCATGTGCATGGCTCCCCCATCCAGCTCTGCACTCTCCTCATGTGCATGGCTCCCCCATCCAGCTCTGCACTCTCCTCATGTGCATGGCTCCCCCATCCAGCTCTGCACTCTCCTCATGTGCATGGCTCCCCCATCCAGCTCTGCACTCTCCTCATGTGCATGGCTCCCCCATCCAGCTCTGCACTCTCCTCATGTGCATGGCTCCCCCATCCAGCTCTGCACTCTCCTCATGTGCATGGCTCCCCCATCCAGCTCTGCACTCTCCTCATGTGCATGGCTCCCCCATCCAGCTCTGCACTCTCCTCATGTGCATGGCTCCCCCATCCAGCTCTGCACTCTCCTCATGTGCATGGCTCCCCCATCCAGCTCTGCACTCTCCTCATGTGCATGGCTCCCCCATCCAGCTCTGCACTCTCCTCATGTGCATGGCTCCCCCATACAACCCTGCACTCTCCTCCTGTGCATGGCTCCCCCATACAACTCTGCATTCTCCTCATGTGCATGGCTCCCCCTTACAGCTCTGCACTCTCTTCATGTGCATGGCTCCCCCATCCAGCTCTGCACTCTCCTCATGTGCATGGCTCCCCCATCCAGCTCTGCACTCTCCTCATGTGCATGGCTTCCCATAGAACTCTGCACTCTCCTCATGTGCATGGTTCCCCCATCCAGCTCTGCACTCTCCTCATGTGCATGGCTCCCCCATCCAGCTCTGCACTCTCCTCATGTGCATGGCTTCCCATAGAACTCTGCACTCTCCTCATGTGCATGGTTCCCCCATCCAGCTCTGCACTCTCCTCATGTGCATGGCTCCCCCATACAACCCTACACTCTCCTCGTGTGCATGGCTCCCCCATACAACTCTGCATTCTCCTCATGTGCATGGCTCCCCCTTACAGCTCTGCACTCTCTTCATGTGCATGGCTCCCCCATACAGCTCTGCACTCTCTTCATGTGCATGGCTCCCCACCCAGCTCTGCACTCTCCTCATGTGCATGGCTCCCCTTCCAGCTCTGCACTCTCCTCATGTGCATGGCTCCACCATCCAGCTCTGCACTCTCCTCATGTGCATGGCTCTCCTGTCCAGCTCTGCACTCTTGACTGCAGCCTCTAGGCAAGGTACCGGGATGAAGACTCTAAAGCTTTCATAACACACCTACACAACCTCATAGCTCGCTGTGCATCTTATAAATTAGCACCAGGGCTGGGTGTGGTAGCACACTCCTGTAATCCCAGCACTCGGGAGGCAGAGGCAGCGGATCTTTGTGAGTTAAAGGTCTACATAGTGAGTTCTAGGACAGCTGGGGCTACAACAGGGACACACTGTCTCAAAAAGACACAAAAAAAAAAAGAAAAAGAAAGAAAGAGAGAGAGAGAGAGAGAGAGAGAGAGAGAGAGAGAGAGAGAGAGA
>VZQC01002448.1:237524-285344 GCA_009823505.1 Rhizomys pruinosus
TTTTTTTTGGTCTTTTCGAGACAGGGTCTCCCTGTAGCCCCAGCTATCCTGGAACTCGCTCTGTAGACCAGGCTGGCCTTGAACTCACAAAGATCCGCCTGCCTCTGCCTCCCAAGTGCTAGGATTAAAGGCGTGCACCACCATGCCCAACCCTTTTTATGGCCTTTTTGAGACAGGTTCTCCCTTTAGTCCCAGCTGGCCTGGAGCTCCCTATGTAGACCAGGCTGGCCTTGAACTCACAGAGATCTGCCTGCCTCTGCTTCCCGAGTGCTGGGATTAAAGGCCTGTGCCACCACGACCAGCTTAACCATACTTTTAACAGCTAAATCTGGAGTGTGATCCAAAGTGAATTTAGCCGGTGACATGACTAAGACTTTCAGTCTCAGAAACACCTTAGACAATAAAATCTGGGGCCTGGAGAGACAGCCCAGAAGTTAAGAGCACTTACACACTACTGCTCTCCTAGAGGGCTCAGGTTTGGTTTCCAGCACACACATGGCAGTAAATACCTGTCCATCACTCCAGTTCCAGGGGAATCCAACGCCTTCTTCTAGACTCCGTAGGTACCACATACTGTGGTGAGGCACCTCCAGATTGTCCATAACTACGCCATATTATGAACCCCAGCTGAGCCCAGCAGTTAAAACTTAACTAATAGGGAAGTTAATTCAAGTGAATTAGGGCAGGAGTTTGATAACAGGTCAATTGGTTATTGGTTGCTTGGGAACTTATTCTACTAACCCAGATTCTTAGCTTCTGTATTTTATGCTTGGTTTCCTCTTAGAGAATAGAAATTGTTAGAGGGGCTTTCAACTCTGAAGCTTAGGAACTTAAACTCTTCATGCCTGAATATGATTTTTCTATATAAAACTCCTCCCAGCCACAACTTGAGGCTGCACACAAAGACTGAATATCTGGTGTGTAGTTGTCAACTGACTAGAGACTTTCTTTTGACATCATTTTGTGTCTGAGTGTTCTTCTCTGGTGGAATTACCCCATTACATACATGCAGGCAAAGCACAGTAAAGATAAGTACTATACACTAAATAAAACTCCAAATGAATCAAGTAAAAATTATTTACTGCATTATGTTATTTAGAGACTTTGGTACCAACTTTGGAACTAGATGAGGGAAAAGTATGTGAGTTTTTAACAAGTTTGTAATGTTTAACTTTTGACTATTTCCAGTTTAAACTTTATCTGCTTACAGGACATTCCAAAAATATTCTAGCACACCAGGATTGCTTATAAATTTCTTTCTACAAGATTCTGATATTTTAAATATACTATATTCCTCCCACTTGATAAGCTATTTTTAAAAATATTTTTAATAAATTTTCACTTTTATGAACTCTGTTTACAGTCTCAACACAGTCTCTTGTAAGTTTCAGAAGCTATTTGCACTCAGAGAAGCTCAGTGTCAGATCTTTGATTTTTCTAAGCAATCCCTGTTCTCAGCCACTCAGTTCCAGGATCTGCTCCCACTGAATTATGAACAGAAACCAGAAGGTCTGGGATTTTGGCAAAATATATTATAGTAAAATCACTTAAAGCCACAGATGGGTTAAGAACTATAAGCTTAAGGAGTCAACTTTTCAATTAGTAGTGGAGCTAGTATGAAATTGTGTGCTGACTGATAAAAGTATTTTTTCTGAGATACAGATGAAATTCATAATAGGGGCTGGAGAGATGGCTCAGCGGTCAGGAGCACTGACTGCTCTTGCAGAGGACCCAACTTTGAGTCCCAGCCCCAACATGGTGGCTAAGAACCATCTTTAAGGTGGGGGTGGTGGTGTGCACCTTTAATCCTATCACTTAGGAGGCAGAGGCAGGTGGATCTCTGTGAGTTCAAGGCCAGCCTGGTCTGCAGAGTGAGTTCCAGGCGAGCTGGGGCTATAGGGAGACCTTGAGTCAAAAAAAATTCAAATAAAATTTTTGGTGCTTTTATCAAAACTTATTAAGATCAACAACATTTGCCGTGATAGTCCTATCATAAGGCAAAATACAAAAAAAAAAAAAATTTTCAACAAATCATGTTCCAGGGCTTCTTTGTCAACTATGTGGTACTGAGAAAGTATCAAAAACAATCATGGGCTGGTCGTGATGGTACACCTTTGGGTGGAAGGGTCTTTGTGAGAGGCTAGCCTAGTGAGTTGGTAACGTAGTGAGTACCAGACCAACTGGGGCTACAGGGAGACCCTAGCTCAGAAAACAAAACAAACATTCATAAAAACCTTAGTGGAAGACTAGGTCATTTTTATTTTTAACTAGAAGAAGTTGAATGTACATATAAGTGGACAAAACAGTATTGTGAACACTTGGATATCCACATCACACTCTTAGTAAGTATCAACTAAAATCCCACTCCATTCAATTTCAAATCAAATACTCAGATGGCCTACATTTTTCCATAATATTCAGTATTTGTTCTTGATTTGAACATACATACAGAATTATGCCATTTGAAAACTATCATTACTCCTTAATGCTATCAAAAGCTCATGCAGTATTCAAAACATTTTGACAGTCCAAACCAGATATGGACTTTTTCCACTTCTCTTTTTTTATTTATTTTTTTATGTCTATGAATGTACTGCCTGCATGTAGATGTGTGCACCCATGCTGTGCAATGCTGCAGAGGTCAGAAGAAGGTGTTGGATTCCCCTGGAACTGGAGTTAAAGATGGTTCTCAGACGCCATGTGTGTGCTGGGGATCGAACCGGGTCCTCTGCAAGAGCAGTCTGTGCTCTTAACTGATATCTCTCCAGCCCCCTCCACTTCTCACTTTGAAATAATTTCAAACTTATTGAAAATCTGTAAAAATAGAATGGTGGGCAGGAGCTAAGCAGCCTTCACCAGAGCCACCGAGGGCTCCATTTTGCCCACCTCACCTTCTCCATCTCTCTCTAACTTCTCTTCTGTGTTTCCATATACACAATGTCCATGTATACCTCGACCCATAAGAGCACATGGCAAACACTCCACCCCTTTCCACCTGAGTTTTCAGCGTATGTTTCCAGTAGGTACAGTCCCTGAATAATCACACTGCAATTATCAAATTTAGAACATTTAATATTGATATCTAACAAACAGGCTTTATTCAAATTCTGATTTTTCCCAACGTAATTTAATATAGTTAGGAAACCAATACAAAGCCACGAGTTGCATTAATTGTCATGCCTTTATTTCTCTAATCAGAAAGGTGTTGAGTGTTTCTTTTTTCTGATGGCAACTCCTTGGAGGAATGCAGAACAGTTAGAATGGGAGCAATTTTCACTGTTTTCAGCCCTTAAGGATTTGCTTTGCCTTAGCAGATGAAAGTATGAGATAAAGGGCTGGAGAGATGGCTAGTGGTTAAGAGCACTGACTGCTCTTGCAGAGGACCAGGTTCAATTCCCAGAACCCACATTGCAGCTAAGAACCGTCTTAGGCCGGGTGTGGTGATGCATGCCTTTAATCCCAGCACTCCGTAGGCAGAGGCAGGTGGATCTCTGTAAGTTCAAGGCCATCCTGGTCTACATAGTGAGCTCTAGGCCAGCTAGGTTACAGGAAGACTCTGTCTCAAAATACCCAAACCAGGGGGGCTGGAGAGATGGCTCAGCAGTTAAGAGCAGTGACTGCTCTTGCAGAGGACCAGGTTCAATTCCCAGAACCCACATTGCAGCTAAGAACCGTCTTAGGCCGGGTGTGGTGATGCATGCCTTTAATCCCAGCACTCCGTAGGCAGAGGCAGGTGGATCTCTGTAAGTTCAAGGCCATCCTGGTCTACATAGTGAGCTCTAGGCCAGCTAGGTCTAAAGGGAGACCCTGTCTCAAAAAAAAAAAAAAAAAAAAAAAAAAGACCAAAAATAACTATGTGATAAAGGTATGTGACTCCAACCTTCTGGAATACAGTCCTGGTGATCCACTGTGATAAATCTGTATTGCAACATCTGAACCCATATTCTGGTACAGAAATTCAAGGCAAACTTAAAGATGGTAGTAGCTGTGGGCATGGTGATACTGATATGCTGCTTCCTCTGTTGCTGTTTGCCTCTCACAGCAGCCTGAGAAGATGGGCCCATTGCCCACCCCCATGTCCTGAAGAGAAGTCGTTTCACTTGGCCCAATCATACAGCTAGATTATGGCAAAACTTGAAGCTCCCTCCCAACGGTCTGGCACTAAAGACTTCTGTGGGTTCCTTCTCTCTTAGGTAAACTTCATCAACTGTTTTGCAAGCATTCTGCTTGGTAGTTAAGGACCTGCTCTTCATGGTAAGTTGGCAGGGGTTGTGGTATTGTGAAATACATTCTTAGTCTTCCTACATGTTTCCAGGCATTAGGCTCCTAAAACCCTTCCAGAATTTCTGGAGTCTGAGTATCTTTTTTGTATGCTGAGGTTATTGGTAGGAGGACCCTTAGATATGCTCAGGGTGGGAGAAGATACTGGAAAGACTTAGGCATGATTAGAGTTGGAACTTTCAGTTTAAAGGCATAACCTCCTCTTCCATGGAGAGGAAAGTAACTGAAGGTTTAGCTGCTCATAGTTGCCAACGACTTCCTCACCCGTGCCTATGAAAAACTCTCCATAAAAACCCAAAAGAGGGGGGGCTGGAGAGATGGCTCAGTGGTTAAGAGCACCAGCTGCTCTTGCAGAGGACCCAGGTTCGATTCCCAGCACCCACGTGGTAGCTAAGAACCATTTTTAACTCCAGTTCCAGGGGAATACAACACCCTCTTCTGACCTCCACAGCATTACATGACACGGGTGTACCTACCTACATGCAGACAGTACACTCATACACATAAAATAAGAAAAATAAATAAATAAGTAAAGATTAAATAAGAAAAATAAATAAATAAATAAATATGAAAAAAAAAAAAGCCAAAAGGGTCAGGGAGACAACTGAGAAACTAAAGTATTAGCCAGTCTAAGTAAAACAGTGAGCCTTGGCTTCAGTAAGTGTGTCTCAAAAAATAAGGTAGAGAGTAAAAGAGGAAGAGGCCTGATGTCAGTGTCTGGTCTCTGCGTGCCCAGCCTCCACACACACACACACACACACACACACACACACACACACCAATTGGATTCAGAGAGCTACCACCTATGAAGGCACCAGGAAGGCCTGGAGGGGGCACGGCAGCTCCCTCTGCCTTCACGTACTGCATGCCCTGTGCATGTCTTTCACCTGGTTCTTGATCTGTATTCTTTATTATCCGGTACAATAAACCACTGAGCTTGAGTTCTGTGAGCCACAAACTAATCAAGCTAAAGGAGAAGTGATAGGATTCCTGGTTATGGGCAGATAGTGGGAAATCCATGACACCCCACTGTTCTGATTGGTGTGTGAAATGACCCAGTCTCGGGGCTGGAGAGATGGCCTAGCAGTTAAGAGTGCCAACCGCTCTTGCAGAGGACCCTTGTTCGATCCCCAGCACCCCATGGCGGCGGAGAACCGTCTGAACTATCCAGGAGAATTCCAGTTCCAGGGGAATCCGAGACCCTTTCAGACCTCCGCGGCATTGAACAAAACGGATGCACAAATCCACATGCAGACAATACACTAAAAATAATAAATAATAAATAATTAAAAAAAAAAACAAGATATGACGCCAGTTCTAGAACTGTTTATTTATGGGATCTACTCTACAGGAAGATGGTTCACATCAGAACTGCACTGAATTGTCTGTTACTTGTAGGAAACATTTCAGGTAGTTTGGATGAGTGTTTGTGTTATATAAACAAAACTAAGTTTTGTTTTATTATATCTTACATAGTGTAGGTAATAAAACCCGTAAGAATGCTGTCCTGCATAACTTTATAAGCCCCAGAATCTATGGCTGGGTCAGGTAGGAAAAAGTCCCAGAAGGACAAGTTAGCAACAGACAGCAGTTCCCAAAAGCAGGAAATGGCAACGCCTGGCCAAAGGAACAGAGCCATGTTAAGCAAGCTAAATATTTACTCAGGTGGCAATAAATGTTTCATTTTTTTAATTGTTACCTACTTCAACCAGTATTTAGCTAGTGCCTGCCATTTGGAGAAATATCAACTTGTTAGGGGAATCAGATCGTTGGGGGCATAATAGTTTACAAACTTTCTAAGAATAAACTTTAAGTGGATTTTACGAAGATCATTTCTTGATGATGGTAACTTATCAAGCTCCTTGGCAAGAGTTGCCTGGCTTAGGAGCTGCCATGGAGAGACCAGCTAAGGCAAGAAGACCACAGTGCCATAAAGCTCACTATCAACACCAGAATAAGTCTTACTAGCTATAAGAACATATGGCGAATCAAAAAGATATCTTGAATAATGAATGGGTCAGGAAGAGATAAAGACAGAAATAAAGGCATTCCTGGAAATGAATGAAATGACAATACAACACATAAAAACCTATGGGACACATTAAAAACAGTCTAAGGAGAGTTTTGCTCTGGGTGCTCACTTAGAAAAGAAGAGAGCAAGTGGAAGTGACTGCTAACATACAGCTTAAGCACTGAGAGGCCATAAGAACCCTAAATGAACAGAGAGAAGATAACAAAAAAACCAAAATCAGAGCAGAATAATGAAATGAAACAAGAAACATACAAAAAATTCAAATGAACCAAAAAGTTGGTTTCTTTGGAAGAATAAGCAAGCTAGACAGACCTCTAGACCCAGTAACCAATAAGAAGAGAGGAACCCATAATACAATCATGATGAAAGGGTAAATATCACAGCAGACAAGGAAAAATCCAAAATCATATAGGGAATAAGTCAAGAACCTATACTCTAGAAGTTTGAAAACCTTAGAAGTGAAATGTAGGTGTATCTGAATCCCTGGGATCACCAAAGCTAACCAAAAAGAGATCGAAAGCTTAAACAACAGACCATATAATGAAGAAATTGAGGATGTAGTAAGAACCGTCCCAACGAAAAAAAAAGAGCAGCCAGATGGTTTCAACGGCAGATTCTATAAAACATTCAAATAATAAAAAAAACTAAACCTATTATTACTGAAACTGTTTAGAGGATCAATCAGGGGAATATCTCGCAAATCCTCTTCTATGAAGCACGGTATCACTCTATTGACCAACCAATATGCAAAGATACAACTAAAAGGAGATTATAGACCCATCTCCCTACTGAACTACAGATGCCAAAATTCTAAACAAGAAGTACGCAAATCGGCATACAGACCAACATCAAAAGAAGCATTCCACATGGACCAAGTATGATTCATACCAGAGATCAAGGATGGTTCAACATACGAAAATCTAACATATCAAACACATTCAACGAATGAAGACCAAATTCACACCATCTTCTCAATTGATGCTGAAAGAAGCTTTTGTTACAAATCCAGCCATCCCTTCATGCTAGATCCTGAAGGAGATTGGATTGGAGGGATATTTCTCAATGTAATCAAAGCCATATACAGGAAACCCACAGCAATACATCTAAACGGGGATGACAGAAAAATTCCCTTTAAAGGTAGGAAACTCAGCAAGGCTGCCCCCTGTCAACTCCTTTCGCTCTCATGGTGTTTTTGCTTGAACCTTGCAGAGCAATAAGTACAAGGAAAATAAAGGAGTACATTGGAAAAGAAGAAGTCAAGGATCCCTATTTCTGATGATATGATTGTTTACTTGAAGATGCTAAATCCTCCAAAATCCTAGAAACAATTACACGCTTCAGTAGGGCAGATAAATTAACTTAGAAAACAAAAAAAAAAAATCGGCCTTTCTTTACACAAGAAAAGCAACTGGGAAGAAAAAAGTTCAAGGAGACTTTCCAACACTAAATAGCTCAAAAACAATAAATACCTAGGAAAACCGAACAAAAGGCACAAAGATCCCTACAACAACATTTTAAACTTTAAGGAAAAAGAATTGAAAGAAGATACAGACAGAAATGGAAACAGACTCCCATGTTACGTGGTTGAAAAATTAAACATGTGATTAAGTCAATTCCATGGCTTGCCAAAAGCCTTTATAGATCATATTAATGCATAATCCAAAATCCCCAAGAGTTTCCTCACAGGCTTGGAAACAAAGTCTTAATTCATTTGGAAACAACAAAGACGCCTGAACAGCCAAACAACCCTGAGCAAAAGAAGCTACAACATGGGTGGAATCTCTATACCAGACCTTCAAACTATACACCTAGGGCTATAGTCATAAAACACCCCTGGTACTGGCACAAAAACAGATCTGCGGAGACAATGGAAGCAAAACTGAAGATCCAATCTGATCACATACAATTTAGCCAGTCTTATTATTTGAACAAGGGGGCCCAGAGAAGCACATGGAGAAAAGAAGCATCGTCAGAGTGGTGTGGCAAAATCCGGATCATATTGTAGAAGAATGAAATTAAACCCCTACTGCCTCTTGCCCTGTACAAAATCAACTACAGATGGAGTTAAAGTACACTCAACGTGAAACCCCAACTGCCTGAGAGGTGATAGAAGAAAATATTTGGAGAGACTCCAAGACAGTAGGCAGTAGGAGACTTCCTAAATCAAGACAGCAGCTGTGCGGAAAATTAATGATCAAAATGACACATAGGGACCTACATTAAACTAAAGCTTCTGGTACATCAAAAGGAGCATCAAGAAGGAAGTGCAAGAGAAATCCCCACGAGTGGGGGACTTCACACAACAAAGAACACACCCAACCGATACACTGAAAGCATTGATTTCAGAACTACTCAAACAGAAAAAGAAACAATGACCACTCAATAGTGGGCAAACGAACAGAGCTTTCCAGTGAGGGAATTAGAAGTGTTGAGAAACACGTTAGAAGTGTTCAACATCACTAATCATTAAGGAAATGCAAATCAAAACCACTTTAAGATATCATCTTACTCCAATAAGACTGGCTAGGATCAAGAAAACAAATGATACCAAGTGCTGGAGAGGTTGTGGGGAAAGGGGAACACTCATCCACTGCTGGTGGGAATGTAAACTCGTACAGCCACTATGGAAAGCAGCGTGGAGACCCCTTGGAAGACTTGGAATGAACTTGCCACCCGACCCAGCCATACCACTCCTGGGCATGTACCCTCAAGACTCACCCCACCACAGAGATACATGCACGGCCATGTTTATTGCAGCCCTCTTCACAATAGCAAGGAGCTGGAACCAACCCAAATGCCCCTCAACTGATGAGTGGATAGACAAAATGTGGTACATCTACACAATGGAGTTCTATGCAGCAGTAAAGAAAGACGACATCATGAGCTTTGCGGAAAATGGCTGGAGCTAGAGGACATCATGCTGAGTGAAGTAACACAGTCCCAGATAAACAAATGATGAATGGTATCCCTCATCTGTGGATGCTAGTGCCAATTACCTAGTTGTAAGTGTTTCTTGTGTAGGGCCCCCTGAGCTTTTGTCCAAAGCAGTTGGGAGTGATATATATTGGAAACAACAACAACAGAAAGGACCGAATTGAAGAACTGACTGAAACAGTGAACTTCTGCTCAAAACAGTCAACTTCCTCATGGAGAATATTGAAAAAGACTGAGAAAGAGATGAAAAGCATGTTTGGCAGAATGCATGAACTCTGGTGGGGTGGGAGAATGGGGGTGGGACACGGGTCTAGATTTGTTAAAAAAATAAAAATAAATTTCTGTAAAAAAAAAAAAAGAAACAAAGAAAACAATGAAATGTCATACACCCAGGAGAGGTTAAGGAAACCCAAGAACTAAATGTAATACTATACCCTGGACTGAACCCTGGAACATTAAGTAGAAACATTAAAGAAAAACTAGCCAACCCCCCCCAAAAAAAAATACAAAAAAAAAGGAGTGCCGTGAGCTAACAAGTAGAATGTGGGATTGGGAGGGGCCCATAAGCACTGGAGTCCATGGGGTGGGGGGAGCTGTGGGCAAAAGAAAGGAGGTGAGAGTTCCCCATTAGAGTATCTCCAAATCACAGCAATTACACCCCCTGATACAGTTTTACCATGTGTAGTTGTCACTTTGTCACATTTGACTAGCCATTAGGAAAGCACACTCAATGCAGGGCACATATTTGTTCCCCGTTATTGTATAAGTAGCACATGTCTATCTAAAACTTATGTAAAAGCAAAGAGAGCCTGCGAGCGGCCATCAGTTTTCTATCAGCAGGAATATGCCATTGGTTCCCACATCTGAGCTGTTGCTGACTCATTGTGACTACACTAAGCTGCGCTGAGCTAGTGTTTAGAGATTCATGATCTGGAGACAAAGTCCAATATCAAATTCTCAAAAGCATGCCACCTGCTTCAGTCATACCTGGGTGTATACATACTAAGCATATGCTTAGTCATGGTTTGAGGCACACCTGCACAGCAGTGCTGAGCCTATATGACTAGAGAAAACGAAATAACTAGACCTGAAGCTAGGTCAGTGAAGTGTCATTTTTTTAATACAAAAGAACACCATAAATTGTTCGATAATACACCCATTGAATAATACACATTCTTCAATGAAAATGTATTTAAATCTGGGCCTGGTGGTGCAGGCTTATAATCCTACCTACTTAAGAGGTGAAGGCAGGAAGATCTTAAATTCAAGAACTGCATAGTGAGTGAGTGAGAGCAGCCCAGGCAAGTTAGTGGGTCACTATTCAAAAGGTAAAAGGATCAGGGTTTTTACTTCAGTGGTGTAAGCCCTTGCCTAGCATGTATGAGGCCATCGGTTCAATTCCAAGTACCACTAAACCAATGAGGTTCACAGGGTTGTGTGATCACTCACAACTTGGTAACACTCTGGAGTTCAATTACCCACTAACCTCGTGAGGTTCGGAGCCTCCACATATGGAAAACTAGTGGGGAAATACAGGCAGTTCATAGGGATAGTGAACGATTATCGGACAAAGATGTACTTCTAAAACAGTTCTCTGGAATTATTCAGATCCCAGAAAGACATGCTATCTTGAGACAAAGTCTACCCCTTTCTGGGAAGAGAATGGAAGGCAGTTCTGTTCTGCTCTTAACGCAAATTAAGAAGTCTCTTCCTGCATCTGCAGGAGAGAGTGAGGCTCAAAGGGGCAAGACTCTGAGAGATCTAACACTACTTCAACTCAACATGTCAAAATGCTCCACATTGGTCTCAACAATATATACATGAAGAAAGCATAACATCTCTACTGCAAAGAGCACAAGAACTGGTGAGGAGCAGGGTGGTCCCCTGTACATTACCTACAGGGCCGCCGTGCAGTCCCCTGTACATTACCTATAGAGCTTCTGTGCACTGCAAGTACTGGCGAGGAGCAGGGTGGTCCCCTGTACATTACCTATAAGGCCGCTGTGCAGTCCCCTGTACATTACTTATAGAGCCTCCGTGCACTGCAAGTACTGGCAAGGAGCAGGGTGGTCCCCTGTACATTACCTATAAGGCTGTCATGCAGTCCCCTGTACATTACCTATAGAGCCTCCGTGCACTGCAAGTACTGGCAAGGAGCAGGGCGGTCCCCTGTACATTACCTATAAGGCTGTCGTGCAGTCCCCTGTACATTACCTATAGAGCCTCCGTGCACTGCAAGTACTGGCAAGGAGCAGGACGGTCCCCTGTACATTACCTATAGGACCATCGTGCACTGCAAGACAGAGTGTGTGCCCAGGAAGGCTCTCTCATGCCCCTTCCCAGCAAGTGTCTCCCCATGGAAGTGTTGGGTCTCTGAAAACAACACCCTCAAAATGTGGTGCTTTGACATGCTTATAGAGAAATGTCTCAATATGAAGGTCTCTCTAACCTTCTCTTGTTTCTCCTTAAGCCATAGAAAAGGGCTGCCTTGAATTCAAATATGGGAGCAGAAAGTACTAATGAAAAACTGTAGTATCTTCAGCTCCTTCCCTAGAAATTTCATCAAGCAACTTGGAAAGATTACCTTAAAAGAAACTAAAGGTCATCACCATCCCTCTTTCAGCTTCACGACCTAGTCACCTCTGAAAGATGCCACCTCCTGGACTATTATCTTTAGGGTTACAGTCTCAACATGTAAACTTGGTGAAGGACACAGACAATATAGTGATCTTTTAATAATCCTCGCTGTCTCACAAGATGCTTTCCCTGTCAGCACCATTGTTCCACTTTCCCACACTAGGTGTTTCTAGCATTCTGGTTTCACAGATGACAAAGCCCAGATTCTGAGAGATTCTAACTCCTCCAAGGCCACATCATTACTGACTCTACCCTATATTAGAGAAACTCAGGGTATCCACAGGAATCGGGCTAGAAAACAAGTGAACCAGGCATATTCTTTGGAAAGAAATACAGAATATTCCCTATAAAAACAAATCATTATTCGCTCTCATTGCACTTGCGTGACCTTCATTCTCTTCTAAAGACATGGCTGCAAGAAACAGTTAACTATTCTTAAGTCTACTATAAGAAAAACACCACCACAGCATGATGGTAAATGAAGGCTCGGCATCAAGAGTCCAAATGCTAGCAGGTACCTGCTGCAACCTGTCCCAGACTAATGGCTACTCCTCTTGTCAAATGACATTAGGTAGGAAAAAGTATGGACCCAGTGTTCAGGTCTATAGCTAGGAAATGGTATAAAATTGCAACATTGTCAGCCAACTCAATTTTAAAACTATAGCAGATTAACATTGGCTTGCACAGAGGAACTGTCTAAGGGCTGAGGTCAGCCTTGGACACTAGCATGTAAACAGTCTTCTGAGGAGTCCTGGACAAATCTCAAATGGAGAGGCAGTGTTCATGTCCAACACATTGAGCTTTGTATGAGTGGTCAGGGGTCTTGCTAAGCACATTGGGTGAAGCACTTAAACCTATGTCTTGGTTTTCTCATCTGAAAATTGAGGTGGAGGAGCAGCACACTGAGGCAGGATGGAAAGACACAGAAAATGACCAGGCTTGAGAAGAGCAAAGAGCTCCTCACCCTGGAGTCAGGTTGAAGCGTTTCACAAGCTGAGCAGCAAAAACCTCAGCACAATTAACAATGCCATAAGCCTTTCTTACCTTCTGGCTGAAAACCTGCAGTTTTCTAAGGCTTCTCATCCTCTGCACAGCCCTAGTGGCTCCAGATTATAATCCATTCAGGTCACCATCTAAATCAGCCATTCCACCATTTTACTTTCTAGAAGGGGAAACAGAGGTAAAGGAGTCAAGGGGCCTTTAAAAGCCCATTGAACATGAACTTCTTAAAGCTCCCAAATGCCTCCATGCAGTCACCTCTACAACCCTCCATGCAGTCACCTCTACAACCCTCCATGCAGTCACCTCTACAACCCTCCATACAGTCACCTCTACAACCCTCCATGCAGTCACCTCTACAACCCTCCATACAGTCACCTCTACAACCCTGCCAGTCTCCCTTGAAAATCCCACACTCATGCCTGGGTGGTTCTGTCTTTCCTGAGTGCCATTTCTATTAACTTTCATGCTCAAAATTTATGCTTAAATATCTTCCACTAAACAGTGGCTACATTTGAGAAGCCCACACCACATCCTTAGGTGTGCTTTTATTATTTTCTTGAGTACTTTTCTATTTTCATTTTAATAAAATATCACATGTTCTTGGTCAAAGCTGGATGCTAGTTTTGAAATCTTAGATATGCATGTCTCAATTTGCAAATCTAGAGAGTTCAAGAAACTAAATAAACAGCCATGGGTTGGGGAGGGAGGGTTCTTGGGAGGGGTGCAGAATGCTGTGATATGGAAGGGAGAAAGGGACCATTAGAGCACAAAGGGTTAAACAGGGTGGGGGATGGGAGCACAGAGCAGAGGGGCAGGTTGGGGCAGACAAAAAAGAGCCTCTAGGAAAAGCCACAAAGAAGCCTACCTGACAGGAGCTTCTGAAAGTAGATACACATATGTTAGAAAAAGAGGTCAAAAGGACTTACCCTATCAGGAGGACATTGCTGTTTCTAGACATCATAACTAATGAAAAAACTTCAATGCCAGGAATGGCTTCCTCTCTAGGAGCTGTTGACCTCGGGTGCCATAGACATTCAAACAATCCTGGGAACTGCGCTTGTTCTGAGTAAATCACCAGAACTGGCCATAAGACCCTATTTCTGAACACACTCCACATACGAGCTGTAGAACGAACAAGAAGAAATCAAGCTGGCGCTGCTTTCAGAGCTGCATCTCTGCTGGCCGGCATACCCAGTGCTGAAAGGTGGTGCATATGCTACCAGATGGAAAGACAATCATCAGTCCTACCCAACCGTGGACCCGGGGAACTACAGTAACAATTGGCCTGGCAAGAAATGCCCAGCAGTACAAACAGTGGCACAAATATTCTGAGCATAACCAACCATTGGATTAAAGGTCCGAAGTGGACCTTTAATTCTCCATTCTAGGAAATCTAGAATGGAGCCCATACCTGACACTGATATCAGACATGGGAAAAACCTGAGGCTAGACAGGTCACAGGACACAGAAGAGAACCTAATACTAGTATTCTACTAAATAGTTATCATATTAAACTGAGTCTTAATGACTTACTGTTATACCCATGATTGATGTATTTCTCAACTTTCACCAGAGAATTTCCTTATGCAGCAGATTGTGCTTAACACAGAAACGCACAGCTGGTCAATGTCAGAGAGCAAGAAGCAGAAAAGCACTTGTCCCTGAACAGGACGCCTATATCAAACTTCTGTTTCCCAAAGCCCAGGGATCATTTTGGAAGATGAGGTGGGAAGACTGTAAGAGCCAGAAGTGGTGGATGACCACAGGGAACCAGAGTCTTCCAGACAGCTGGTCAGTTACCTGTCAAACTCACAGCAGTGGTGAGAGCATGCACAAGACTCATGCAAGCTCAAACCAACAAAATCCCAGCATAGACATGGGGAAGAGGGTAAGAAACGCCAACCCAACCTAAGGAAATCATGGCAGCTGATGGCTGCTGGGAGGGGCAGAGATGGTCTCTTTCAAGGATGAGACTCTTGGTAGGTTAAGCAGGCTCGAGTAGAAGGGACCCCACTGAAGGACATTTGAAGGCACAAACAGATTCTATAGGATATATATATATATATATATATATATTATATGCATTAAATTGGGTTGGGGCAATAAGGGGAGGTATGGATGGGGGACTCTAAATACCACCAAACTATATTGTATAAAAATCACAAAAGCCCAATAAAGAAGAAATAAGAAAATAAAAAAACGAATAAATTAAAAAAAAATTCTGCTTCATATTGACTAAGTCCTGAAATCCTTCTCTTTGTCTGAGCCCCTGGCCTTGGGTATGCCTAAGTTAGTCCCTAAAAAATTAAGAGACCTCCTCAGGCTGCTCAGGGTGACACCGTGGAGCTGCGCTTCTGTCCCCTCACTGCTGACAACGCCAGCTGCATTGAGTTATATCCCTGGATTTGCCTACTTTTAACCCTTCAGTTATATGTAACCTTTTGTGCTTGTTTTCTTTAACTTCACATATTTACGTGGTTTATTTTATTTATGCTGTAGTATGTATTGGAATTTATTCCCGACTGAGTATTATTTTGTTGTATGAATTATCACATTCTGGTTTTTAGTTGACAGAAATTTGAATTGCTTTTGAGTTGGGCTATTATGAATAGAGGCCACCATTAATATTCATGTCTGAATTTTTCTGTGAACTTATGTTCTCAATCCTCGTAGGTGTAGACCTAGGAGCAGAATCCCTGGGTCATACTAGATTTGTCAGGAGGAGTAATGAGTTATGAGAGATGAGTAATGCATATAAACTGTCATAGCACCTGCTCCATTGTGGGTTATTAACTACTACATTTACTAGATTGATCTTATATAAAAGAAATTTAGACTAGCATCCAGAAAAATAAATCAGGCTTTGCCAATATGAGAAGAGCCTCTGTTACTCCAAACATGCATAATGAACAAACAATGCTTTAGCAGTGGTTGAAATAAACATATCCAAACTTCAAAAGAAAAGAACTCAAAATGTTTAGGTACCAGAACCATCGAGGCCCACACCGTAAGCAGGCCAAAGTTGACACTGCACATGTCAGGGGGATGACCAGTCGCTGGGGTCAGGAGTTTTAACCTGAAGATAGGACCTGAAGCTCTGGCACCAAGGGCTGGAAAGTTTTGTCTCAACAGAAACTCTGCCCACCAGCTGCTGACTATGACATGGAAGCAGTGGCTTGCCCCGAGTCACAGGAGAGAGACTCAAGAATGTGGAGCTGCCAGCCTGAATCAGGGCAGAGTAGCCCTGTGGGTGCTTCCTGCCTGTCTTTCCATGTTATGACAGCCTCAAGCCAAGGGACAAAGGTACTGTTTATACAGAGACAGTGAGGACCATGCTTACTCGGCAGAAACCAACTCACGATGAATCTTCTACAGGCTCAGGCCTAGTGGAGCACAGAGTTTCAACTGTCTTCACAACTCTGCTCCCAGGAAACAGAGACCACGAGGGGAGTCAATAAACACAGACACAGGAAGTCACTCAGAGTCAGCTTGAAAATGAACACATAACCTTCACAGAGACGAGAGAAGGAAGAGAATTATATGGTGAAAAAAGCAAACAAATGTGAAAGGAAGTGAAATGGAATGACTGATGCAATGTAGTGATTTGACCTAAACTGAACTTTGTCATAGACACTGCCTAAGAATAAAAGAATGCAGGAAATAAATATGGATTTTTCTAGCAATAATTTTGAATTATTCTAAAATTATTTCAAAACTTTATTTAAAATAGTTATTCTAAACTTTCTGGTTCAACTCCTAGAGGTTTGATTGGGTTTTTTGTTTTGGGAGGTTTGTTTGTTTGTGAGTTTTTTGTTTGTGATTTTGGTTTTTGGAGACAGGGTCTCACTATGTAGCCCTGACTGGCCTGGAACTCTCTATGTAGACTAAGCTGACCTTGGCTTCAAACTCACAAAGATCCACCTGCCTCTCTCCTGAGTCCTGGGATTAAAGGCACGTGCCACCACAGGGACTAGAAAGGCTTGTTTTTTGTTTGTTTGTTTTTAATCACTACTTCCTTACAGGAAAAGGAGCCTCATTTTACCGTAATAAGCATATATTTATGGCAGAAGAGTATCAGGAAAGCCAAGGTGGGAGAATCAGCAGAGTACGGTGATCCTGGGGCGGAAGGCATCCTCCAAACCCCAAGGCAGTCATAGGGCCACAGTTATTATCCCAGGAGCAAATGTAGGTACAGTGAACTGAAATGAAAACAAATGAAGAAAAGGGCTGTGGCATAATATACAATAAACTAAATCTAATTTCGGCTTTCTCAGTCTTTCTGTGTCAGGGGACCAAGGAAGCGATTAACACCAAACAGCTGCAGTAGTGCTCCTCAAACTTAATGTGTACAGGAGACATGGGCGAGGGGTGAGAGGTTAGCGTTGAAACGTATGTATTAAGGGCTGGCTAGATTGCTGAGTGGGTAAAGCACTTGCCACCAAAACTGACAACACGGCTTCAATTCCAGAGACCCTGGAATTGAATGACAGGAAGAGATGATCAACACCCACAAGTTGCCCTCTGACCTCCACATGCATGCCATGGTATGGGCAAGCTGAACAAATATAATGAAAACACGCAATTTGATTTAGGCTTAGAGTCAAGCCCAAGATTTTGCTTCTCCCAAACTTTAAGGATGCAGACGCTGACTAGGACACTACTCGCTGAACAACAAAGGTGTAAGCTTTCTCAAAACCCTCAGTTCTCACGGGATTCTCTATAAAAAAAAGATTCGTGTAAGGTAACTGTGAAATAGACTATAGAAACAGAGTAAAAATGGTTTGCCTCTGTAAGTCACTTGAGGAGGGGCCATACATACAATGTACAGAAAGTCTTAGGGGAACTTCACATGCCTTAGAAGTCTGGCCAACTTGCCAAGAGGGTGATGAATGAGTGTAATTGAGATGTGGGCGAAACCTCTAAAAATGAGATACCTTCGTTCTGACATGCACTTTGAAAACTGCAGAACTTAAGCCAAGACTTTACTGAAAGGTAGTTAGGCCCAACCTTGACAAAAGAGGTTTTTGTTTTGTTTTGTTTTGTTTTGTTTTGTTTTGTTTTAAAGAAAGGCTTCAGTTCTTTTTAAAAAATTTTTTATTTATTTTTGTATGTGTATGAATGTACTGTCTGCATGTAATGTAGGTCTGTGCACCTGTGTCGTGCCACGGGGTCAGAAGAGGGTCTTGGATTCCCCTGGAACTGGAATTCTCCTGGAATTGGAGTTACAGACGGTTCTCTCGCCATGTGGGTGCTGGGTATCAAACTCGGGTCCTCTGCAAGATCAGTCAGTGCTCTTAACCGCTAGGCTATCTCTCCAGCCCTGGCAAAAGAGTTTTTACTTCAACCCCTGTGCCTCAAAGACAGTTGGGTAATTCTGGAGGACTTAGTAAATATCTTAAGTATCTTTCTTGCAATGAATATTTTGATCCCACAAACAAACACAATTTAAGCTAGATAATAGACCTTCAAAGAAACAGAACAAAGCAGAGAACCCCACAGTAAGAGCAAAAAGGAATTCAGAGGGTGGACGGTTTTAACAGGGCCTGTCACACCTGACAGAATCCTTCCCCGGATTTGTGTCTTATATATGACAAAAGTAATCCTTTCCTAACAGAGCTTTGCTCTTACTGTCCAGATATGAAATCATCTAAAGCTCACTATTCCTGTAGAGACAAAAATGCTGAGTCATTTTGTGAAGAATCCCATGAGATTTTATAAAGACATCTAATTTATAAAGACAGGTTGAAGCGTTTTGTCATCATTGAAACCCTTCCCTGCCAGTCCTTTCTGTGTGGTCGGCTCAGAGCAGCCCACCCCACCTGCCAAGGACCCCTTTTCTGTTCCTGTGTTTTGGAACCATTTGCCATGTGGCCTTCTCAGTCTGCTTCTACTTCACACACTGTTTCTGAGCTCTCAGCCCCAGGGCGTGTGCCAAGGAATTAATCCTATTGATGTTCCAGGTTAAGCAATATTGGAGTCACAAGCAAAAGGAACTGTCATCCTTTTACACGATTTTAATTAATTTTTTTATTTTTTATGTGTATGAGTGTGCTGTCTGCATGTAGATAGGTGCACTCATGTCGTGCAATGCTGCAGAGGTCAGAAGAGGGTGTCAGATTCCTCTGGATTTGGAGTTCAAGACGGTTCTTAGCCACCATGTGGGTGCTGGGAATCCAATCAAGGTCCTCTGCGAGAGCAGTTGATTACTCTTAACTGAGCCATCTCTCCAGCCCCTACACATATTTTTATGTACCTCACAAGTATTTGACCAAAAGAATAATGAAAAATATTGAGTAACTGAAAATTAAGTAATTAAAACTCACAATATTACATAAGTGAAAGATTTTATTTATACAAAACAAATTTTATGGAGAGATGGCTCAGGGGTTAAGAGTGCTGACTGCTCTTGCAGAGGACCTGGGTTCAATTCCCAGAACCCACATAGTGGCTAAGAACCATCCTTAAGCCAGGTGTGGTGGTGCGTGCTTTAATCCTAGCACTTGGAAGACAGTGGCAGGTGGATCTCTGTGAGTTCCAGGCCAGCCTGGTCTGCAGAGTGAGTTCCAGGCCAGCTGGGGCTATAAGGAGACCCTGTCTCAAAAAGACAAAAAAAAAGAAAAGAAAAAACAAAACAAATTTTATTATAATTCTACTTTCATGGCTTTAATGAAAACAAACTAATACAAAATGTTTTCAATATCAGCCAGGAGTGGTGATGCACACCTTTGATCATAGCACTTGGAAGGCAGAGGCAAGTGGATCTCTGTGACATCAAGACCAGCCTGGTCTACATAGTGAGTTCCAGGCCACCTGGGCCTACAAGGAGATCCTGTCTCAAAAAAACAAAACAGAACAAAATTTACTTTGCTTATTTCATTTTCTTTCATCGCATACCACTATAATTGTTTATTTGTCTGTTTTAATTCTCAAGATGCGACTCAGGGATGAGTACAAGTTTTGCCTGTGTGATGCCCTAGGTGTGATCCCAGCACCACAAAAAACTGCAGAATTCTCAATCCAAACACAATACCAATGTATATTACAAGTTAGTTATATTGCACAATACCTAACACTGTGTTAGATGACATTTCCATAGGATTTAATGTAAACAATGTTACAATATTTGAAAGTAAAAACTGCATTTTGTAAATGAAATCATAATCATAGATAACAATTTTTTTACAAATAAAATTTCAAAGTCTGAGAAAGTATTATCTAATTTTCCCTCTCTCCATTCAAATGTGAGGTTGGGATTCCAACCTCATACTTTTTGCTCTGCAGCACTTTTTTCCTTTCATAATTGATGCCCTGAATCAGTGATTTCTAGTTTTTTCCATATACATTCTTATTAAATTTTTGTGCATTTCACATAATACATCTTAATCACATTTAGTCCCCTGTCGCTATCTGTACCTTTCGGCATAGTCCCCCCGCACACTGTATTTCATGAATTCTGTCATATATTAGGGCATAGTCCCCACACACACACACACACTGTATTTCATGAGTTCTGTCATATGTTAGGGCATAGTTCCCCACATGCTGTATTTCATGAATTCTTTTTTTTAATTTTTTTTATTTTATTTCTGTATGTGTATCAATGTACTGTCTGCATGCAGGTCTGTGCACCCGTGTCGTGCAATGCCGCGGAGGTCAGAAGAGGGTCTCGGATTCCCCTGGAGCTGGAGTTCTCCTGGAATTGGAGTTTTAGACGGCTCTCGGCCACCATGTGGGCGCTGGGGATTGAACCCGGGTCCTCTGTAAGAGCGGTCGGCGCTCTTAACCGCTAGGCCATCTCTCCAGCCCCGTATTTCATGAATTCTGTCATATGTCAGGGCATGGTTACACACACACACACACACACACACACACACACGCACACTGTATTTCATGAGTTCTGTCATATATTAGGGCATAGTCCCCCACACACTGTATTTCATGAATTCTGTCATATGTTAGGGCATAGTCCCCCACACACTGTATTTCATGAATTCTGTCATATGTTAGGGCATAGTCCCTGTGCTGGATAGCTTTAGTGTCAATTTGACACACCTGGGTTGAGGGAGCCTCAATTGAGGAATTGGCTCCATTGGATTGGCCTGTGGCCACATCTGTGGAGTATTGTCTTGATTGTCAAGCAGTGTGGGAGGGCCCAGCCCACAATGAGTGGTGCCACCCTGGACAGGTTGTTGTGTACAGTATAAGAAGACAGGCTGGGCATGAGCCAGGGGAGCAAGCCAGTGAACAGCATTCCTCCATGGCCTGTGCTTCAGCTCCTGCCTCCAGGTTCCTGCCCTGAGTTCTTGCCTTGGGCTCTCTGAGAACTGTGACCCAGGAGATGTGAGCTGAATAAACCCTTTCCTCCCCAAGTTGGTGTTGGTCAGAGTGTTTTGTCACAGCAATGGAAGACAAACTAGAACAGTCCCCCACACACTGTATTTCATGAGTTCTGTCATATGTTAGGGCATAGTCCCCCAAACACTGTATTTCATGAGTTCTGTCATATGTTAGGGCATAGCCCCCCCCCCACACACACACACTATATTTCATGAATTCTGTCATATGTTAGGGCATAGTCCCCCCCACACACTATATTTCATGAATTCTGTCATATGTTAGGGCATAGTCCACACACACACACACACTGTATTTCATGAGTTAGGGTATAGTCCCCCACACGCTGTATTTCATGAATTCTGTCATATGTTAGGGCCTATTGAGTCAAGTTTGTGTCCCAGATGTCCTTCAGTATGAGTTCAGCCCCTAAGACCAACTCTCCCTCACTCAGCATTGATTAGCTGCCAACAGTTCCTCAGCTAAGGTTGGGGCTTCTCCCCATTTCTCCAGCTCTGTGCTGGGGTTTTGTCTGCTTTGAGTTTGCATAGGACTTGTGCATATTGTCACCATTTCTGTGCGTTCTTATGTGCAAGTGCCCAGAAGCCTGGAAAACTCTGTCTCCTTGTCATCCACTACTCCTGGCTCCTACAATCTTTCTACACTCTCTTCAGCAATGGTCCCTGAGTCCTGGGTGAGTGAGGTGCAATATAGGAATCCTCCTCCCAGTCTCATTGTTTCAGAGGATACATGCAAGCTGAGAAGATAGAAAATCAATCACTGGTCCAACTCCAGCTTTAAAGATGAATAGCCAGAAGCTGGAGAGTTGGCTCAGTGGCTAAGAACACTGCTGCTCCCACAGAACACCTGGGTTGGATTCCCAGTATCCACATGGCAGCTAACCACCATCTATAACTCCAGTTCCACCATCTTCTGACCTCCATAGGCATTTCACAATATAGGTACACTTACATAAATGCAGGCAATACATTCATACACATCAAATAAAAATAATAAAATATAAAGTCTAATACCACAACCAATGACTGGCACAGAAAGCTGTCTCTATTAGTGCAGAAGTGGCACTTTCTGCTTGGAGATAATCAACAGCTGTCTAATTGGACTGAAGGCTCCTCAATGAGAGGGAACTCATGTGTGGTACTGTAGAGATAGACAAATATATGTGGCAGGGAAGGAGACTAGTTGGTCTCCCCAAGATTCAGAAAGTAAACAGTTCACAAGTCTCAGGAAATCTCTGAAACTTACAAGATTCACAAGGCCCAGCCTCTTCTTCAAGGTTATACACACACTGAGAAGTGCCTCAAGTTGTACCTTGGAATAATTGGTTCTTTCGTCTATCATTGGTACCCTATATGCAATAAGTAGGTTTTTGTGTATTGTGCATTTCTCCCCAGGAAAAGTTACACAACACAGGTAGATTTTTGAGTTGTTCTGAAGGAATCTGTGTCTACTGATATATCACCTTTGAAAGTTAGGTCCTTTTCAGACATTAGAAGTAATACTGTTGGAGGTTCAGGGGTTCAGGGTGGTCCTGGAGTTCATTCCAAATGTCTGGGAAAGGCTGAAAACCTGTGCACAGGAAAAGGAAAAGGGGCTAACAGGGGAGGAGAAGGATCGAGAGGAGCTTGGCTTGACAAGCAGGATCGCTACTTTAAGAGTAGCTAGTAAGAGACAGGCAGAGAGAGAGAGAGAGAGAGAGAGAGAGAGAGAGAGAGAGACCAAGAGGTTGAGAGATGGCTGGAAAGCTGTGACTCAGAGCTGTCAGGCCCTGGCTGGGAGGCCTCTGCACTGCCTCTGAGCTGCCTCTGCCTGAGGGTGAACAACCCTGCCACAACTGGGAGTGGATGTATCAAAAGAGAGAGTCCAATGGAGAGAGGTCACCAGGCAGGAAAGTAGGCAGACAAGCCCTAGAGGGAGCCAGTCAGGAGGGTTACAGCACAGAGAAGAGGTTGGTTGGTTGGTTTGTCTATTTGTTATTTCATGTAATAAAATTAGCCTGAGGAGATTAAAAGGACAAACCTTCTTGCTGCAGGCTGCCAGCTCCCATGGTGATAGGAGGGGCTGCCCAGAGCTGGGAGTCTCCATCTGGAAATTTGAGTCCGGCCTTCTCTGGGACCCTGAAGCCTCCCTTTCCCAACTCCATCCCCTTGTCCCCTGCCCCTCATTGGTGTTGCCTGGGATACCCTCCCTTGAATGGCTCCCATTCCCAGCCCATGGGTTTGTACAGTCTGACTCCTGGTGACTTAGCAATTCTTCTAGCCCTTGGGGGACAGTAGGTAGAAGTAACTATTGAAAAAAGCCCACAGAAGAAGAGTAAGAAGCACCTGGGAGCCAGAAGCAACCTTTAAAAGAAAAAAAAAAAAAGCCTTTTTATTGAATCCACCTCAGCCCCATAACTCTCCTTCACCTTCACCACCATATTTGTTTGTTTAGCTTTTTTTTTTTTTTTCTTTTTGAGACAGGGTTTCTCTGTAGCCCCAGCTGTCCTGGAACTCACTCAGTAGACCAGGCTGGCCTTGAACTCACAAAGATCCACCTGCCTCTGCCTCCCGAGTGCTAGGATTAAAAGTGTGTGTCACCATGCCCGCCCACCACCATATTTGTTATTTTAAACAACTCATAAAAAGGAAATGAAAGAGCCTATAAAACTCCTACTAATCTGGCAATTGAAGTTCTTAAATTCAATCTAGAAAATATGAAAGAATATAAATAGCCTTTATTTTTTTTTTTTCTATTCTTTTTTTTTTCATTTTTTAACAATAAGTAATAATTTATTAGTACAAGCATCCTTCATGTAAAACCAATTTGCAAGCAGTTGTGCCCAAACCCACACAGCCCAAGGGTCCCACCATCCAGCTGGGGGGCTTGGATGTTCAGTCAAGTTGATCAAATAAGTGTCCAGTCTATATTGCTGTAGTTTCACCATTCACCCCAATCACAGCCCTTACATTCTACCACACACCCTATTCCACATATTGTTCCCTAGGCTTAGAAAAGGGGCACAGGTGAATAAGAAGCAAAACAGGCTACTTCCTCTGGAGCTGTCGTTTTGGACTCTGGTCAATTCTGGCTGTTTCCTTTCATGGGATGACAGTTTGTCCAGGAAAAACCTTACAATCCTACTAATGAAGCACAAGCAATTAGATATTTAGGTATTTAAACCGTACTAATTGTTATGGTAGGTTACTTTGGTATAGACACAGATGTTTGGTTGGTATGTTAATCCATGAATTACATTTTTTCTGTAAAATATGACAGGGTCTTACTGTGGCTTATAACATCTCCTAACCACTAGAGGATGTAAGCTTGTGGCATCAGCCGTGGGTTATTCCTCCAAGGAGAGAGCTAATAGCCAATTAGATTTGGGATATACAGGCATATGGTTGCCACTGCTGCACAGTATTTCCAGGCAGGTGAGGTGTAGCTGGTGTTGACAGAGGAGTCTTGCTTGACTCAAGGAGACCTATATTTGCTTTATTGGTTTAGTGGCCTTTGATAACACTCTCTGGTATTCCAGAGACCAACTGTACACTTGCAAGTGTGGTCTCAATACATCTTTCCCATGCTTGCATCAGGTCTTCGACAGCAGGGCCTTATCGCCTCTCTTCTTGTAGGTATCCCAGTTTACAGGCAAGAAGCCTTTACCTTTACCTTTTTTTTTTGGGGGGGGGGCTTGGATCCCCTGGCCAACATCTCCTTGGTAGAATAATCCACTGCTGATATCAGAGCTCTCCTGTATTAATATATTTTGCTTAAGTGCATAGCTTAAGGAGATTTTAGTATTATATTTGGTTGTGAATAGAGAATAATCCTTTTCACAGTCTATTAGTCAATTAAAGAAGGCAGTTTTACCAGTTTTATAAAAGATTACCTCTATAACAGTTGGCTCCAATTTACAGTTAGAGAATGACCTCCTCATCATCATATTTCTCCTTGTTCTATGGAGGGGAGGTAAGAAAGTCTCTCGTATTAAAACCTTGAGGCACCTAGAAGGTAAGTTTCGTTAGGACTCATTATAAATAGTTGTTACAAGTAGGATCCACAGAGGGGTTTGATGTCTGTAGCATTCTGAGGCTTTTCTACCTTTCAATGTTCAGATGGGCCAACCTTTCTGCTGGCACTTCCTGGTATATCCTACACAATGCAAAGCTGTATCTTTTCTTTCTCAGCCATTAAGTTGGTGACATTTTGACCTGTTGGAACATACAACTCTTTTCCCATAGTTAGTTTTAAGATTTGAATTGCAAAGGTTTTGACAAAAAAGATTTCATATATATCTGTATCCCCCTTTTTGTTTTAGGTCTTTGTTTTTTGACCCATGAGTCTCAAAAAGGCATTTGTAGTGCACATACCTATAGGCAGGAATCAAGGTGCAAATTTCATCAAATTCGCCCAAGTTGTTTTGGGTAACTTGGGAAGCAAACTTGGTTTTTTAAGTTAAATCACCCTACAGGTAAAAGAGAATGCTACAAGATGATACTGTGCAGCAGAAAAATTATACAGAACATTTGTATGTGCCAATCCCAAAGTTATTGTTATACAGATTTTAAGTAAAACAAATGTGGACAACAACAATTTATATTTCCAATTAACTCAGGTGCATTACCGTTTTTATCAGAACCTTTAAACCAATGTTGTTTAATATACACATATTTACTTTTACTAAGTCTTATAATACATGTAACCTGTATACAGAGTCTGGGCAAAATTGGATGCTTGTTGAACTCACGTCAATTAAATATGCATTAATCGAATATACACCCGTGTCCCTCTCCATCCCCTACCGCCCCTCCCACCCCTCCCGATTCACCATTTCAGTCAGTTTTCTGATGCAGTCTTTCTGTTGTTGTTCTTTTAATAGGAATCCCTCTCCACAAGAAATATTTATAACTGGATTATTGGTGCTAGCATCCACAGATGAGGGATACCATTCATCGTTTGTTTTTCTGGGACTGTGTTACTTCATTTAACATAATATCTTCCAGCTCCATCCATTTACCTGCAAAGTTCATGATGCTATCTTTCTTTACTGCTTCATAGAACTCCATTGTGTAGATGTACCACATTTTCTCTATCCACTCATCGTTGAGGGGCATTTGGGTTGGTTCCAGCTTTTTGCTATTGTGAACAGAGCTGCAATAAATACAGCTGTGCATGTATTTCTGCAGTAAGATGAGTCTTGTGGGAATATACCCAGGAGTCCTATGACTGAGTCAAATGGCAAGTTCATTTTGAGTCTTCCAAGGGTTCGCCACACTACTTTCCATAGTGGCTGTACAAGTTTACATTCCCACCAGCAATAGATGAGTGTTCTCCTTTCCCCACAACCTCTCTAGCACTTGTTATCTTTTGTTTTCTTGATCCTGGACAATCTTATCGGAGTGAGATGATATCTTAGAGTGGTCTTAATTTGCATTTCCCTAATTATTAGTGACATTGAACAGTTTTTAAGATGTTTCTCAGCCATCTCTAGCTCCTCCTCTATGAAGTCTCTATTCACTTCTTTGCTCCATCTTTTGAGTGATTCATTTGTTTTCTTTCTTCTTTGTTTTTTGAGTAGCTTGTATACTCTGGAAATTAATGCTTTGTTAGATGTATCTGCAGTGAAGGTTTCCTCCCACTCTGTGGGTTTTCTCTTCACTTCCTTTATTGTTTCTTTTGATGTACAGAAGCTTTTGAGTTTAATGAGGTCCCATTTGTCAATTGTCNTTTTTTTTTTTTTTTGGTCTTTTCGAGACAGGGTCTCCCTGTAGTCCCAGCTGTCCTGGAACTCACTCTGTAGACCAGGCTGGCTTTGAACTCAGAAAGATCCACCTGCCTCTGCCTCCCAAGTGTTAGGATTAAAGGCTTGCACCACCATGCCCGGCCCAGGAATGTTTTTATTTCTTCCTTTATTTCTTCCTTGACCCATTCATTGTTCAGGAGAATGTTGTTTAGTCTCCATGTGTTCTTGTAAGTTGTAGGGTTTATCCTGGTGTTGATATTGAGTTTTATTGCACTGTGGTCTGACAGATGAATGAGATTATTTCAATCTTTTTGTATTTGTTGACTTTTTTTCCTGTGTCCCAGTATATGGTCTATTTTGGAGAATGTTCCATGAGGTGCTGAGTAGAAAGTGTATTCTCTGGTGTTTGGGTGGTCTATTCGATAGATGTCTGTGAAGTCCATTTGGTATATTGTATCATTCAGTTCAGATGTCTCTCTGCTTATCCTTTGTCCTGTTGATCTGACCAAGGGCTCAGTGGGGTATTGAAGTCCCCTACTGCTAGTGTGCTTGGGTTAATCTGTGCCTTGAGATCCTGAAGAATTGTCTTTATAAAGTTTGGTGCACCAGCGTTTGGTGCATATATAGTCATGATTGTGAGATCTTCATCATCAATTGTTCCTTTAATAAAGATGTAATGGCCCTCTTTGTCTCTTTTGATTTCTTTTGCTTTGAAGACTTTTAGTCTGATATTAGAGTAGAAACACCTACCTTCTTTTTGGTACCACTTGCTTGGAATACTTTCTTCCATCCCTTCACCTTAAGTTGGTGCCTATCCTTGAAATTGAGATGGGTTTCTTGTAGACAGCATATACATGGGTTTTGTTTCCTAATCCATTCTCCCAGTCTGTGCCTTTTGATTGGGGAGTTTAGCGCATTAATATTTAAGGTTATAATTGAAAGATGGATGTTGCTTCCTTTCACTTTATTATCCATTTGGACTTCTAGCCTCTGATTTTACTCCTGCAATTATGTTTTTATTAGTTTCTTTTCCTAGGTGTTTGAGGATTATTGCTCCTGTCTTCTGCCCTTTGAATTGCTTCAAGTATTTTATGAAGAGTTGGTTTTCCAGACATGTATTCTATCATCTTGTTGATGTTGTGGAAGATTTTTCTCTCTCCTTCAACTATAATCAACATTTTTGCTGGGTAAAGTATTCTGGGTTGTCATCCATAGTCCTTTAACACTGGGAATGCTTTGCTCCATTTTCTTCTTGCTTTCATGGTTTGTGCTGAGAAGTCAGTTGTAATTCTGATGGGTTTCCCTTTGTATGTGACTTGTTTTTCTTTTGTAGCCTTCAGAATTTTTTCTTTGTTTGGGGCGTTTAGCATTTTAACTATGATATGGCATGGGGAGTTCCTTTTCTGATCTTGTCTATTTGGAATCCTACGTGCTTCTTGTATTTGTATGGGTTTGTATATTTTTAGTTTGGGGAAATTTTCATCTATTATTCTGTTGAAGATTTGATCAGTACTATTCTCTTGAGATTCTTCTCCTTCCTCTATTCCTATGTGGAGGTTTGATCTTTTCATAGTGTCCCATATTTCCTGGTTGTTCCACTTTTATGTATTTTTAAATTTTTCATATTCTTTAATTGAGCTTTTTAGTTGCTCTGTGTTATCTTCCAGATCTGATAGTCTTTGTTCTGTTTCCTCCATTCTACTTCTGAGGTTTTTTCCTTTCTTTTCTTCTTGACTGGATGAATGTTCTAAGTCCTTTTTCGTTTCATCCTGTGTCTTCTTTAGTATTTCCATTTCCTTTTTGAGCTTCTCATTCTCTTCTTGGTGCTCCTTACTTCATTGGTTGGTGTCCTTTTTCAGTGTTTCTACTTCCTTTTGGAGATTGTTTTTTTCTCCCTCTAGTTCTTTCTGGAGTTTGTCAACCTGTTCCTTTAGTTCTTTCCAAAGTTTGTCATTGTATCCCTCTAGGGCCTTTTTGAATTTTTCATTCTCTCTCTTTAGTTTTCTGAATTCTTCTTTATTTTCTTTAATTTCTCTGTATAGGTCTGCAATTATTCCTCTAAGATCTGTTCCTTGGGTCACCTCCAGGGGGATCCCATTATAGCTATCTCCTACAGGTTGGTAGAGCCTGGTGCAGGATTATCCTGTGCCTTTCCCATGTTGTCCCTTCATCGTGTCCCTGGCATGTGAACTTCCCTTTTGTGTTTCAAATCACAAATGTCTTTTCACTATGTTAGTGGATGGTTTTGCTTGCCTCCTTCTGATGCTTTTTTTTTTTTCTCTTTCCTCCTCCTTGTTTATGGAGTATTGACTTGTCTAGGTTTCAGGCTTTCAATTTTGTTTATATATTGGATATTGGAAGCCTAAGTCACTCTTCTCTTCCTGTTCTGAAGGGTCTCCAAAAAAATGTCCACTTGGATACTCTCTCACCAATTCCAGTTGGTGGGGGGGTAATATGCCTGACTTAGCCGGCCTGGAGCGACTTCCGGGTTCCTGTGCCTCAGGAGCCGGCCTGCACAAAGCCACAGAGGCACCAAACCCCACCCGCTGGTGGGTCACTGGCTGCAAATGCGAAGGGTGGCTTTGCCCAGACAGCCACCCCCTGCCTGGAGCAACTTCCGCATTCCTGTGCCTCATGAGCTGCCCGGAAAAAGCAACAGAGGCTCCAAACCTGACCTGCCGGTCACTGGCTGCAAAGGCGAAGGGCCAACAAATTGTCTTTAAATTCATGAAGCAAATAAATCAAATTACCCAATACAATACTTAGAGCAATATCAGGGACATTATAATTTAGTGGTCAACAATATAAACTCTGAAACCAGACAGTCTAAGACCAAGTTCCAATTCAGCTATGTATTTCAGAGGTAACCCCCAGAAAGGGAGAAGGGAGATAAAATAGGATAGGAAGGAAGCTAAGAAATGGTCCATCAACCCAGTTACCACAGGGCACAATTGGAGTGTGCTGTGTGCAGGGACACTAATGAATACACTTCAGAGCTGGGGAGCTGGGCACAGGCCCACCAGTCCTCCACTGGCTCAGGATGCTCTGGGGACACTAGCTCTCTGGCATTCTGGCTGGCCATGCATACCACCTGTGCTGGATAGCTTTAGTGTCAACTTGACACACCTGAGTTGAGGGAGCCTCAATTGGGGAATTGGCTCCATTGGACTGGCCTGTGGCCATGTCTGTGAAGTATTGTCTTGATTGTTGAGCAATGTGGTAGGGCCCAGCCCACTATGGGTAGTACCACCCTGGGCAGGTTGTTGTGTACTGTATAAGAGGTCAGGCTGGGGGCTGGAGAGATGGCGTAGCAGTTAAGAGCGCCAACCACTCTTACAGAGGACCCGGGTTTGATCCCCAGCACCCACATGGCAGCCGAGAACCATCTGAAACTCCAATTCCAGGAGAACTCCAGTTCCAGGGGAATCCGAAACCCTCTTCTGACCTCCACGGCATTGCACGACATGGGTGCACAGACTTGCATGCAGACAGTACATTGATACACATACAGAGATAAATAAATGCCAGGCGTGGTGGTACACACCTTTGGTCCTGGCACTTGGGAGGCAGAGGCACGCGGATCTCTGTGGGTTCGGGGCCAGCCTGGTCTACAGAGTGAGTTCCAGGACAGCCAGAGCTACAGGGAGACCCTGTCTCAAAAAGACCAAAAAAAAAAAAAAAAAAGATTTCAGGCTGGGCATGGGCCAGGAGAGCAAGCCAGTGAACAGCATTCCTCCATGGCCTGTGCTTCAGCTCCTGCTTCCAGGTTCTTGCCCTGAGTTCCTGCCTTGGGCTCCCTGAGTGATGAACTGTGACCCAGGAGATGTAAGCTGAATAAACCCTTTCCTCCCCAAGTTGGTGTCAGTCAGAGTGTTTTGTCACAGCAATGGAAGACAAACTAGAACACCACCAAACATGCTCTCAGGCCCAGAGTGAATCCCTGAGGTGATGGAGTACAGGCGATCACAAAAAGCAAGCATGCAGACAGGGCTAAGCAGGGATCCTCTGACCACATGAACCACACAGAGTGTCAAAGCTCACATGAGTAGTCTAAAAAGAACTTTCAGAGACATTACCATATTTAATTTTTACCAGAAGTCTGAGAGGTGTTTACTGTTGTGACTTTGATAATTTTCAAAAATTTGCACAATTAACTGGCACAGCAAGATCTTGAACCTAGAATTTCTGTTTCCAAACATCATTTTCTTTTTCAATCATAGTATTCCAACTTGTAAGCTGGATTTAAAACAATGGGAAAGAATTTGCCAATAACAATCCAAGATATCTCCAGGCCTAGTACCAACCTTGGAGAGCAGCTAAGGAGGTAGCATCCACAGAGCTATTTTGTTGTGTTGGTGTGTATGTGTGCACGGGGGAGGGGGTCCAGAGTAGAAAAGTTGGCTCTCCTTAGAGTGAAAGAGTGACACTGTTTAGAGTTTGGGCTGTGTGAAGGTTAATCCTGATTGTCAGCTTCAGAGAACTGAGACTCACCATGGAGACAAATCTCTGGACATGCCTGTGATGGAGTTTCTAGACTAGGCTGAGATGGAAGACCCTCCCTAAATATTCCTTGGGCAAAGTCCAGGACTAAACAGAAAAGGGAAAGGGAGCTGAGCACCAACTTCCACAGTTGTCTGCTCCCTGGCTGTGGTAGCTGTGGCGAGCGGCCTGTGGCCCTGGCCACCTTTGTCTCACTGTCACTACTTTGATGGGCTGTGCCCTCTATCTCTGTTCTTAAGTTACTTTTGTTAGATATTCTGTGACAGAAACAAGACAAGTAACTAATTCAGGCTAATATTGTAATCAATTTTCATGACCTAGTTGTATTGCTAATTGGTGCATCCCCACCTCCTATGACACACCTGTAGATGGTGCATGCTCAATGAACACCAGCTAAAAAAAGAATGAATGAGATCCATAGTGGTTGCACACAGAAGAGGCAGAGGCATGAGAATCAAGAGTTTGAGCCCAACCTGGATTACAAAGTTCATGCTAGACTAAGCTACATGAGACCTGGTCTCGGACATTTGGAAAACAAAGTTCATAAGAATGAATTAGCCTTCAGAGGATAAATGTGCCATTCTTCACCTCAGTACCAAGCTGCTTCTCATATTCCCAGAGACCACGAGGCTTCATTATTTCCTACTTCATCTGTTTCTAAACCATGTCTTCTATAGTTCCCTGCCCTTTAGTCTAAAAATCAGAAGCCTCTGCCATGTGAAAACGCACATCTCTTCTTAACCTATTTTACATGGCAGAGCTCTTGTTTACCTTCGAAGCATACATAACAGGTGATGCAATCACTGAACTGTCTCCTTTCTATGAACACAGTCAATACTGGGAACCATATTTTGGTTGTATTTGTCAAATAAAAGATAGGATCTGCCCAATAGTCAGTACTGGGTCTAGACACTGCCCTTACATTCTTAACACTCTGTTTATTTTCATAGATTCACTCTGTCTGAAAACATTTGCTCTAATTCCAACAGTCAAGGCTAAGAGACAGAATCCAGATTAGAGAGGAGGATGCAAATGGGTGCATCTGGCAAACAGCAGGGGAAGGCTAGACTGACCAGCCAGAGGACACAGAACCTTCCTCTAGTGTGAACTCACTAGTGAAAAAAAAAAAAAAGAAATATCAATGCTTTTAGTCTTAGTTAGTCCCATTTCTTAAAATATAAACTCATAAGAAATATAAAATATGAAAAACATAGAAAATGCATAATACAGTGTTGTGCCACCACATCACAGCTGATACCTGACTCAACTTTAGTTTTTAAGAGTGCTCTCAAACTCAAAGGACACCATTCCTCCAGATGGCTCTTGGCACAAAGCCATGGAGTCAGGCCTCACCCATACTTTTATTCAAATTCATTTCTTCAACATCAATTTTGGGGAACTACAAACTCAGATCCACTCTCATCATCAGATCCACTCTCCATCAGATCCACTCTCCATCAGATCCACTCTCATCATCAGATCCACTCTCCATCAGATCCACTCTCCATCAGATCTACTCTCCATCAAATCCACTCTCCATCAGATCCACTCTCATCATCAGATCCATTCTCATCATTAGATCCACTCTCCATCAGATCCACTCTCATCATCAAATCCACTCTCCATCAGATCCACTCTCCATCAGATCCACTCTCCATCAGATCTACTCTCATCAGATCCACTCTCATCATCAGATCCACTCTCATCATCAGATCCACTCTCATTGTCAGATCCACTCTCATCATCAAATCCACTCTTATTATCAGATCTACTTGTTGAGTTAGAAATGCCACTTTACCAAAGAATCTCTTGAGAAGCCAAAAACTGTAGAGGAAAAGCTTTAATAAAAAAACATTACATCAAGGAAAAAGTACAGAACACAACACAGAGACAGTGACAGACATAAATCAACGCGTCGGGCCGAGCACATTCCCATGGGACTGTAGGGCAGCGGCCCTGAGGTCCAATCCTCTCCCACTTTTATTACCAGTTAGGGGATTTCCATTGCAGTTTCAGTGACCCTTTCTCTGATGGGTGGGGCCTTGGTGGTTGCAGACGAGGCAGTCTTTCAGCATTTAACAGCAAAAGGATAGCTGGCTTGAACCTTCTCCTCTTTGGCAGAAACAATGGCTGTATTTAGCAGTGTGAAGCCCTTGGAGGGCTCCTTAGGGGGTGAGAAGCACTCCTACAAGGCTGAGAAAGTTCATATTGATCTCAGGTAGCTATGAGAACTAGGATCTCGGGGCCAGACTGTATTCTTGCAGTTAAGGTAGTCATGGGAACCAGGCTTGCTTCAACTAGAGAGTTGCTCCTGCAAGGTTAACCCTTTCCTTTTGATTAACTCTTTCTGGCCTGGTCCTAACACACTCTCATCATGAGATCCATTCTCATCATCATGAGATCCACTCTCATCCTCAGATCCACTCTCATCATCAAGAGATCCACTCTCATCATCAGATCCACTCTCATCATCAGATCCACTCTCATCATCATGAGATCCACTCTCATCATCATCAGATCCACTCTTATCATCATCAGATCCACTCTCATCATCATGAGATCCACTCTCATCATCAGATCCACTCTCATCATCAGATCCACTCTCATCATCATCAGATCCACTCTCATCATCATCAGATCCACTCTCATCATCAGATCCACTCTCATCATCAGATCCACTCTCATCATCAGAGGGTCTCCCTTTAGTCCCAGCTGACCTGGAGCTCACTATGTAGACCAGGCTGGCCTTGAACTCACAGAGATCCTCCTGCCTCTGCCTCCTAAGTGCTGGGATTAAAGACGTGCACCACCACACCCGGCATAGATCCACTCTTATCATCTTGCCCTTCCTTCCCTAGGCCTAAAAGTTCTGCACACATGATCAAGCAAATCTTCTCAGTCTACATTGTTTTCAATCTCCCTTGCAGGCTGTGATTTGATATGTTAATTCTCAAGCATACCCACATTCGTTCACTATCTTGGGGTGGAATAGCAAATTGAGGTTCCCAGGAATCAATTTCAGGTGCCCAGGTCACATGGTTCAGTGAGTTTGCCACATTTAATTAAAAGTCATTAGTCCAGATTCTGTCCATTGTATAAAAGTCATTCCTATAATAGAGGAAATACACAATAGATAAAAATCCTCAGTAACACCATTTCAGACCTAAAAGCTATAATCTGAGGCTGAGTGACTCCACAGGACACCAAGAAGTCTTTGCAGGAACAATGTCAGACAGTTAAAATGTGGGCAGAGTACACAGCTAACAAGAAAACCCATCAAGCTTTCTTCAAACCAATGAACCTGAGCACTGAGTTCACTCCCCTGTATTTCATTCATCCACCTATTCTAACACTGAGGATACCTACTAAAAGGCCCAGGAAAATGAATTTATTTTATTTTATTTATTTTAATAACAGGGGAGAGCATGAATGCAGTCCCCCACTACCACAAATGATGCAGTTGAGTTTCCCGCATTTGAGGAAATCGCAGGGGTCAGCACATCCCAAGTGCAATGGATGAGCCTCGCCCTGGGAAAACCACCTTCTTGATCATGGTATCTCCCCTGCCAGGTAAGTATGGAAAATGAATTTAGTCATTCTAAAAGGAGAAAAAAAGAAGACATTTTCCTGGTTTGCTGATGTCCTGGTACAAAGAGTTCCCAGCAAACCAGGAAATTTTCAGAGTGAAGTTTACTAAAAAGCACCAAAACCTGAAGTACTTTATGTTCTCATCATGAAAACTGAAGAAGTGGATGGCAAAGAAGTAGGGGGTGGACATCAGAGGTCACTACACATTAAGAAAGGGAGAGGGCAGTGGCATAGTCAGTAATAGGTACCAAAACAGTTAGAGGGAGAACCACACAGCAATTAGGCATTCCAAGTAGAGGGGACTTTGAATTACAAACTCTGTGTCAGTTTTAAAATTTTAAGACTGGAGAGAGTGCTTACTGTTCATGCAGAGTGCAAATCTCAGCACCTGTTCAACATCTAGCTGTGGTCCTATACATAGCTAAAGTCCCAGCCCTGAGAAGGGCAGAGACAGGAAGCTCCCCAGGGCTCGCTGGCTCCAGCCTAGCTGAAGGTTCCAATGAGAGACCCTGCCTCAAAGGTGGAGAGTAAAAAGGGACACCTGACACCCTGTTTTGATATCTGCACGCACAGGCACATTTCCCTGCACATACACACATATACTTCACACACACACATACACACTCATGTACATATAAACACACACACACACACACACACACACACACACACACACACTAAAATAGAATAAAAATGCAGCCAGAGCTGGGAATGATTAACTTGCTTAAAACCCCTAGATCAAAGTGAATGAGAGAATGAACACATCAATCAACACTTCTGTGGCACTGGAAAGTTTGCTTAAGTGCCCTTGTATTTATGTATGTATATATCTTGATCAAATTAATTCTTTTAGCTGTTTTATAAGCCTACCATTGATAGACTAAAAGACACTGTGTCTTTTTTTGTGCTTTATTTTCTTTAATCCTGTTCATGAGGCAATTAAGATATTTATCCTTGGGTATGAATTATAGCAATACTGAAAGTCAAGAAATTATTTCATTAATGAAATGATGGGTTTATAGGCAAGAAAACTTATGCTTAGATGTTTATTTACTATCAACCACTGATAACTGCAACTGTGCAAATCTATGTAATTTGTTTGTTTGTTTGTTTGTTTTGAGACAGGGTTCTGGTATGTTGCCCAAGCTTATTCAATCCTCCTGCCTCTGCCTCCCAAGTACTAGGATTATAGATGGACATGTCGGACCACACAGCCCAGGGATATTTTAACCTTTTTAATCCTACTCACTCAGAGAAAAATTTAACAAGAATTTCCATAAGGCTCTATTATTCTGGGAATTGGTGATGTATTAAACTGAGTTAGTTGACCCAGTCTCTCAGAAAAATAGTCCATAAAGTTTCTTATGAGCATAACAGAGAGCTATTAGTGTGACAAGTACAGAAATTTTATTGAAAGGTCTCAAAGACGAAGGACAATTGATAGTATTTGAACTAGTTAATGTATGAGAAAACTATACTAGGCACTTAACTGCTACAGGATCTAAAAACAGGTAAGAGAAGTGTTCCTGCAGTGCCTTACCAGGACTCAGCAGTGGGGAGATTTGCTGGTTTAGTACCTCACAAGGCTACAAGCCCATGTGTGAATGTGCACATGCATACACAGAAACTGTAGTTATTTTGAATCAAACTTTCTGGAAATTCCTAGAAAATCACCAGTACATTTGAAATGGGTGAAGGTTGTTTTGTATCTGAAGTGCCTAGAGAGATGCAAATCTATAGGGCAGTGTTCACATTATAGGGCATGCGGTGACTACCATTTCTGGTTGTAGACTTATTGACAGTCCCTTTTGGAAGGAACTTCAGACACAAAAATTAAGTGGTTTTGTACTTTGGATTCAGAGCCCCTTCTGTCATTTATAAGCCTGAGTTGGTCATCTAACTTAGTTGACCTTTGGTTGTATGGTTTAAAAAATAAAATAAAATCACTCAGTTTGACAGACCTGTGGAAAATAGAGACATTGTTACAAGGTCTTTGTCACCAAGCAATTGCACAGCAAAGACAAATGTTATGAACTAGGATCTTTGGGGTTTTTTGTTTTGTTGTGTTTCATCATTAATAGCCTCCTCCAGTCAGCCCTTACCAGCCTAACCACATTCAGCCTCCAACTAGCAAATAAGCTGAGACACAACACCCCCAGCAAGGTGAACCCTGAAGCGGCAGAGTTTGCAGTCTCCCTGCCTTGCCTGGTTTGTAGTGTGCCACAGCCTAGATGGGCACCTCAGCCAACTTTGTTCAATGCAGGGAACTTGACTTTTGCCCAGACTTTCTTAATTATACTCTAGTTAGTTCCCTTTCCAGAATAAGCTTTCCATTATAGTGATCCCTCTCTTATACCAATGACTAGAATCAGACCAACAATACAGATCAACCCAAACCACAGATACAAATCTAATCAAACCACCTGTGCTGGGCCTGGTAGCACACACGTGTGATCCTAGAACTTGGTAGGAGGATGAGTCTAACCATTGGACTGAGGTCACCCCAGGCTCCAGAACAAGACCTTGTCTCAAAAAGGCAAAACAAAATAAAAGCTAGTTGAAGCTCTGCACTTATGCTGTCTGCTATGGAGAAATCAGACCAAATGCTGGCCAAATCAGTTTGAAGTGGAATGGCCCCCCTCAGGAGCACTACACACATTCCATGCTGTGTAGACCCAGGCAAAGGCCAGTGAGTTATCTGCAGACAAAAGGAAGTGTAGGTACACAGCAAACATGCTGCATCACAGCTCCACGTGTCTGTTCCCTTCTTTCTCCACAGCCCATAATCTCTGATGCTCCCAACCAGCAGATAATGACGGAATCTGTGGGCAAGTCTTTAAAACATTCACCATACATAGCCAGGCGTGGTGGCGCACGCCTTTAATCCTAGCACTCTGAAGGCAGAGGCAGGTGGATCTCTGTAAGTTCAAGGCCAGCCTGGTCTACAGAGTAAGCTCCAGGACAGCTGGGGCTATCTCAAAAATACCAAAAATACACCCTATCTCAAAAACACCAAAAAAAAAAAAAAAAATTCACCATACTCATGAAAATACCTAAACATATCCACAATTTTTGAAAAATCCTTTTCAAAGGATTTTTGAGCAAAGTCAACTACCCCAGACTGTCCCTGATGTTGTGGGACAATGTTCAGCTAACTATTCTTTGTATTTAATTTCAGTAGGAGGGGATGATACATTAGTAAAATTTTAAACCCTTTTCTGATTGAGCAATTTGATAACACTAATATTGGGGCTGGAGAGATGGCTCAGCGGTTAGCAGTACTGACTGCTCTTGCAGAGGACCCGGGTTCAATTCCCAGCACCCACATGGTGGCTAAAAACCATCTTTAAGCCAGGTGTGGTGGTGCACACCTTTAATCCTAGAACTCAGGAGACAGAGGCAGGCAGATCTCTGTGAGTTCAAGGCCAGCCTGGTCTACAAAGTGAGTTCCAGGCCAGCTGGAGCTATAGGGAGACCCTGTCTTTAAAAAAAAAGTACTTATTGATGTATCTGGCTTCCTGTCTTAATATACTAACAGAATACCAATGACTATTTATTTATCTATTATTTTTTATTTTATTTTTTTTTCAGTAACTTCTTTCTTACAATTCTGGTAACTGGGAAATCCTAAGGTCACCTAGCCCTGCACAGATCAGGTGGGGAAAGCCTTCTTGCTGAGTCATTTCATAACAGAAAACAGAAGGACAAGGGAGTATGAGAGGAAGAGAGGGAGGAGAGACCCTGAACCTGACTTCTGCAGGAACCCTCTCCAGTCATTAATCCATTGATGGGGGTGGGACCCTCATGACCTCTGAAAATCACACTTCTAACACTTTTGCATTGGGGATTAAGCTTCCAGCACAGGAATTTAAGGGGATACTTTCAAACCATAGCATCTTAATCTTGTTCCCAAATTCATGTCCTTCTCACATGCAAATATATTCATTCTACCCAGCAGCATTCCAGCACTAACTCAAAAGTCCAAAATCCAGAGTTTCATCTGAATAAGATTAAGATATGAATGAGATTTAAGGCCTGATCCATACTGGGGCAAATTCCTCTCCAGCTAGGAGCCTATGAATTAACAAATTACATGTTCCAAAATACAGGTACAGAATTGATGTCTCCCTTCCAGAAGGGAGAAATAAGCCAGAAGTAAGGAATAAGCCATTCAAGCAAGTTCCCCAAACAACAAGAGCTAATGTTGGAGAATGTTCTCCTTTAGCTCATAGTGCTGCTTCCTGGATACACTGCGAGTCCCCAGAGCGCCAAGCTGTGCTTGGCTCGGGTCACACAGCAGCTCTCACAGGTTGGGGTCCCATCTCTGCCCCTCTCTTAGGCTAGCACTGCACCTTGGTAGTTCCAGTTATGAGAGCTTGAGACTAGCCACAGCATTGTGGCTCCATTAGGTCCTGCCCTAGGAGGGGGACTCTGCGATGTCCCTGCCTCTGCAACAAGTCTACCCATGTCCTACAGCAGTTTGGAACATTTTCAAATATCTAGGTAGAGAAAGCCAACCCCTCACACTTCTTCCCTTCTGAGTAGTACTTCCCAGCCCTTGACAAGATGCCCCCGAGCCCAGGTAAGTGATTTCAGAGTCCCTCAACTGTTGCAACAGTTCAGGACAGCGAATGCTGATTTCTTGCAGGTACCTTTCTGAAAGCCTTACTGTTGAGGTAACGAAAACTCAGAGACTTCTACCTCTGTCTTGATGAGTAGAGCTTGCCTCTCTTTTACTCATATTAATCTATTTGGCAGAAGACCAAAAGGAAAAAGAACTATGCACTTGGTAGTGCAGAATTCTTTAGAGGAGAGGCTGATAAGGGCACAGAGTCCTCGTGAACAATTAGGTCCCCAAGAATCCACCACCGAATGCTATTGTTGTGGGGATCAAATTTCAACGCAAGAATGGGACAATTTTCTTATTCAATCCCTAGTCCATATGAAGCCTAGCTAATGAACCTTTGATCCCAGGAAATATAGTTTTCAGTTACAGAATTTGTATCTGGGTGTTGCTTAGCATTTCTATTTTTGTGCTGAAATTTGCCCATTTATTATGTTAAGTCCTTAAACGTCTTTAGATTGGCTGTGAGTTTTCTATCACTGACAAAATACCCAAGACACAAAAAGAAAAAAAAAAAATACCCAAGACAATAACTGTGAGGAGTAAAGCATTACTGTGGCTCGGGGTTTAGAGACTTTGTAACATGTTCATTTGACCCATCGCTTAAAAAATGGCCAAGACAATAACTGCTAGGAGTAAAGCTTTACTGTGGCTCATGGTTTAGAGACTTTGTAACATGTTCATTTGACCCATCGCTTAAAAAATAGCCACGACAATAACTGCTAGGAGTAAAGCTTTACTGTGGCTCATGGTTTAGAGACTTTGTAACATGTTCATTTGACCCATTGCTTTTTTAACTGAGTAGAGAGTTATCTTGGAAACACGTGGCCAGTGTAGCTCTCCATGCTTGGAGCAGAGAGTGGATGGAGTTTTGAGGTCTTCCTCAAAGGCATGTTTCAGTGACTTCCTCCCACTAAATCTCACCTGTCAGCATCACAGGCTAGTGACCAAGCTTTTAGAATGGGGGCCTTTGGGGATAGTTAAGCTCTAGACGTTCAGAGGCTGTGTTGATGTCTTTGTCAGCTGGGACATGTACATGTAGTGACCTGAGCACACAACCATGCTGATTCATCTCCATGTCATTGGTGGTCGTGTGTGCCTTCATGCTGCTCAACAGAAGAGCTGAATCGTTGTAAAAGAGAGCAGATGACTGGCACATGTGGTTGGTTCCCAGCTGATGGTGTGGTTTGGAAAGGTTATGAAATCTACAGGAAGTAGAACCTTGCTGGCAGAAATGTGTAGCTGGAGGGAGATGTAACCTGTGGCACCCTGTACCACAGTTTCATCCCTTCCCTGTGCTGACCCTAGGGAGACACTCTCTCAGACAGCTGTTTTTGAGGATGAGGAAACCCCCTCGGCTGCATTCTCATTTCAGGCTTGCTTCTTTCACATGAATTTGAACCTTCACAAGTTAGAGCCTTTGGTAGGTAGATTCTAGCTATTGTCCCTGTGGGAAGATCCAGTTTGAATTAGTTCTCAGCTAGCCTCCCTCAGGGCACCATGTGGAAGTCATAGGATTTCTCTGACCCCACCCCAAGAGGGAGCAAGCAACAAGTGGCCCAGGCACATGATGCAGGCAGAGCAGCAGTATGCAGTGGTGCGGAACTGGGGGTCTGTGATTGGCTCTAAGAGCTGACGTCATTTTGCTGCAGTGAGGTGAGAAGAGCACCGGAAAATGGACTTTTTGTTGATATACGTTCAAACCCCTTTGCTGTTGCCAAACATTTTGTAAAACCCACATTCAGTTGCATGACCCCATATGGAATTGTGACCCCACACTTGCAGTCCTAGCACTCAGGAGGCAGAGATACAATGCAACGCTGTCTGTGAGTGGGGGGGTTCAGCCTGGTCTAGTGTATATAGTGAGTTTCATGATGGCCAAGGCTGTATGTATGACCCTGTCTGGAAAAGAACAAAGAGAAGGAGTTGGAAAAGCAGCAGCAGTAGCTGGGCTTTGGATGGTGAAAGGAGAATGAGTACAGTAACACAGCATACCCGAAGGTTTCTCAAGAGGGTTTTGTGGTTTTTTTGGTCTTTTTGAGACAGGGTCTCCCTGTAGCCCCAGCTGTCCTAGAACTCACTATGTAGACCAGGCTGGCCTTGAACTCATAGAGATCTGCCTGCCTCTGCCTCTTGAGTCCTAGGATTAAAGGTGCATACCACCACACCTGGCAAGTTTTTAAAAATATAGAAATCCAGTCTCTACTAACAAGCAATTAAAACAGAATGAGTGAGCGTAGACCTGAGTACTGGTACAGGCTGGCAATGGTATTCCTTTTCAAATCATCAGGGGCAAACAAGCATCAAGAACGACTGGTGCAAGGGCCGTGGTCCTCAGAGTTGGTCCTTGGGCAGTTTGGCTATGACCTTGGAACTTATTAGAAAGGAAAATTCTCAGGCCTCAGTCCACAGCTGCAAAATCAGAAAATTTGTAGACACTTTAACAAGGTCTGAGGTTGAATCTGATGCTTGAGAAAGTTTAGAAATCAAACTTGTGGACAACAGCCTGAAGGCTTTGGCTGGGGCCCCTGATGGAGAACAGTGCGTGGGCGTGACAGCAACCACTGTCTGCAGATGTCCTTCACAGGTGCATTAATTATTCTCTCATTAACATTTTATAAGAATTTCTTGCTGAATCTCACCCAATTCTTTTTTACATGTAATTTTGGACAAACTAGTAAAAAAAAAAATAAATAAAGTCAATATTTTATTTAAGACCGAACTTTTGCATGTGTTTGGAGTTGACATAATCTTATACATTTCAATCCAAAGTGACAGCCTGCCAGCTGTCCTGCGGAGGAGGACACAGAGGAGTGCCAATGTTCGGTCAGCCTGCTTTACACAAAACACAGATGTCAACACTGAAGCACAGTTCTCAGCTCAAAGGGGATTAGAGAGAGTTTATTCTGGAGCCAAATATGAGTGGTCATACCCTAGGAACACACAGTCAGGTTACCCCAAAATCCATGTTCCATCATGGAAGCAGTTTCATGAAATTTTTATAGTCACAGCACAAAGAAAAGTCATAAATCAAAACACTTTTCCCAAATACATTGGTGGAAACATTAAGTAGGAGGACACAGCAAAAGACGATCTCAGCTCTAAGCCTCAACTGCTATATGATGACATTCTTAGCCTTTTGGTTGGTGGGAGCTTAGGCTTTGTTAAATTAATATAGATGTAAGGGTTTTTAAATCTGTTAGTCATGTAAAAAAAAATCTGTTAGTCACAGGATGTTAAGTCAGAAAGAGAAGTGGGCCAGTATTTAGCAGCTAACCTTGGCCCAAGATAAATTGTAAACAGGCTCTAGATCAATAACATTCCAAACTCACCACGCCTATCAGGTGATTACTCTTGAAGAAAATTTAGTCCAAGATGCAGGATTTTTCTGAATACTCATTTATACAAGATAGACATAGCATTTTAGACATCATCTTTCAAACTTATCATAAGAACATATAAAATGGCATTTGTTTATAGCCTCTCCTTTAACACAGAGGAAAGAAACCACTCTAGAAAAAAAAGAAAACTAAGAGGAAATTCACCAAATAAAACAAGTTTAATACTGACAGGATATAGAGTAAAACAGAGAAATGTGGTACATATTCCTTGACAACATTAGCTGCTAAATGGAAGATACCTTATTTATGTGTTTTCTTAAATAGAGCTGGTCATGTCCATAGTGGTTCATAAGTTTTAGGTAATGACAACTTGCCCTCCAGCCCTTTTGTTTGTTTGTTTGTTTGGTTGGTTGGTTTTTATTTTAACTAAGTCATCTTGAATTCTCTCTGGGCTTAGTTTGCAATTCATATACACACACAACTAAAAAACTAAGTGTAGACATATTTAGAGGAAAAGCAGGAAGGAAGGGAGAAGAAGTAGCCCTGAATTAGTAAATGATGACAGGACTCAGAAGGAAAACCTTGGGTGCGAAATAAGATACACTGAGGAAGTTGAAATTGTACTGCAAATAAATTTGAACATCAAACAGAAAGAAGAATTCTAAAAGCTTCTGGCATAAAACAGCTATAATGTTCCAAGATCAAGACTGAAATCAGATTTCCTAACAGTAACAACAGGTTCAAATATTTGGGGGGGGGGTCTTCCAGATATCACTCTGTTATTGGCTTCTAGTTAAACAACACTATGGTCAAAAACACACTTGATTGGAAGCCTTTCAAATTTACTAAGAGTTGTCCTTATGGCCCCAAATACCAGCTACCTTTAGCAGATTCTTACCAGAGAAAAATAAATGGCAATATGCAAATTAAAATTATGAGATAAATATGTTCATTATCCAAATTATTGTGATCATTTCAAGAATATATACAGCTGCCAATAGCTCTTTGGCTGAGGAAGGGACCTGCTGCCCATTCCCCCAGTTCTATGCTGTTTGGTCTGACTGAGGCAGCGTAGATCTGTGTGTGCTGCAAGCTCATATGAACAAGCTCCCAGGAGCCTAGAAGCCGCTCTTTCTTTATGTTTATGCACCAACCCTAGCTCTTACAATCTTTCTGCCCCTTCTTCCACAATGATCCCTGAGCCCTGGATGGGTAGAGGTGATATAGCAGTCCAAGGGCCCACAACTCTGCAGACTCTTATTCTCTGTACCTTGGCCAGTTGTGGCCCAACTTTAGCCAAAGAACTATTGGCAGCTTACTGCTGGATGGGAGAGAGTTTTTTTGTTTGTTTGTTTTTGTTTTTTGTCTTTTTGAGACAGAGTCTCCCTTACCCAGAGGCTGCCCTGGAACTCACTATGTAGACCAAGCTGGCCTCAATCTCACAGAGATCCTCCTGCCTCTGCCTCCTTCTGCTGGGATTAAAAGTGTGCACCATAATGCTTAGCTGAGAGTTGATCTTCTTTAATGGAGGGATTCTAGATAGTCTGACTAGACCACAGTGAATGAACTTGTACTAAGGGACGTCTGGGTACACTAACTTGACTCAATAGGCCTTAACATACATGAAAGAATGCATGACATCTGGTGGGGAGGATGTAGAGGTTGGAGATGGGGAAGTATAAAGATGATTAAGATGTTTTTTATGAAATTCACAAAATGTCAATAAGAAATACACATTAAATATATATATATAGCAAGACTTACCAAACTCTTTAAATGTATACAATATTTTATATATTAGTTATACTTCAAAAAGCTAGAAACATCAAAAAAATCAAATTCAGAAGGAAAAATAATAATAGAGGACAAGAAGTAGTAGGGTGGAGATGGGGCTGGAGTCTGAATATGATCAAAATACATCATATGATGCTCTCAAAGAATCAATACCTATTATAAAAAAACAAAATTTTATCTGAGCAAGACATATAAAATATAAACTCTAATTTACTTGAAAAAACAAACAGAAAGAAAATAAAAACTAGAAAGTATATTAATGTTAAGTAGAACAACATCCAGTACAGCAATAGAGAGAAAGAGGACATGTGTGACCTGGTAGGAAGCACAGACTCAGTTCTCATCAGCAAAGAGAATTAAATGAATCTAAGGAATCATTAAGCAGACTATAAAGAACTAAAATGCAAAACAGAAACCTTATCACCACACCAAACCTTTTCCTAGCAGTGGCAGTGAACTGAAACATTTGGCATATGCTCCACTGCTGACTGAGCTACTGCAGCTCCTCTGAGTCCTAAGTCTTAAGACTGGCAGTTAAGGTCACCTAATTGGAGGCTTAATATGATGTATTACCTACTTTTCATATTATTAGAACAAAATACCCAATAGAAGCAACTTAAGGAAGGAAAGGTTTATTTGGGCTCACCACTCCAGGGTTCAGTCCGTCGTGGTGGAGAGCTCCTGTGGCTGGTCACATGGCAGCGGCCAACAGGAGCAGACACAACACTAGTGCTCCGTCATTCGCTCAGAACCAAACTCCGGTCTTCTGCAAGAACAGTGCATGTTTTAACTGCCGAGCCACCTCTCCAGCCCAGAACTGAGTTTAAAAATCCAGTTTGCTTTACTTATCAACTCATTAACTGGACAGCATTCTGTCTAAAAAATAGAAAGGTATGCCACTGGATGTGGCAGAATAGTCAGATTTTTGAACAAGAAAGAACTTGGAACAAAAGTGGACTGGTTAACATTAGATTATTGGGTTTTTTTGTTGTTGTTGTTTTTAATATTAGATTATTGTATCAGTTTCCTGGGTTAGTGAGACTCTCCTATTGGTTTTTTTTGTAGACTCATCATATTTAATCAGAGTTGTCTCCTATTGATTTCTAAGTTGCATTTGTGTATGTGGTGCCTAGCACAAATGACTCTATTTTGATTTGGTCAGGTCTGTTGGGGCCTAGTGTAGGATCCCAGTACCAAACAATAGCTTTTTATATTTTATTTAACACTGGGCAGCATATGAACAACAGAAATTTGTTATCCATAGTTCTGGAGGCAGAGAATCCAAGATCAAGGGACTGGCACGGTTGATGCCTGGTGATGGCACATTATCTGTTCATGGATGGCACCAGAATTCAGTCTATCGCACCAAGTAAAGCCAGCTCTCTGGCTCCATGTAACTCTTTACGGCTGTGTTCCCCCAAACTCTGTCCATGTGTCATCTCTATATAAGAACTTTCATCTGTCATTCAGAATACAGGCTACATTCTCCTCACCATGCTTTCTCCAGTGCCCTGTCATCCTCATCTCTCAGTGGAGTATTCTGTATACAAAACAGCCTTTTTTTTTCTTATGAGGATATTGTTTATCGTTTTCTAGTTTTTGAGCTGGGCATTTTGGCAGGGGAGGGTTGTAATTTCTTTCCTGTTCTAAAATCCAGTTATTTGTTGCATTGTAGGAAGCAGACAAATTGCATCTGCCTCTGTATCTCATAATGCTTTAGTACTGTTTTTGACATTACAGGTGTCTCCTAAATGATGAACAGGAGAGTTAAGAAAGCCAGAAAGAAGGGCGAAAGTGAGAAAAAGAACGATGGAGTGAGAGAGCTCATTCTGCCCCACTGGTTCTTCTTAGAGGAGAACTGAAGCACTAAAATGCCCAAAATTAAAGTGGATAACAAAGATGTCACCAATTTTATAACTTTCATTTATCTACTGTCTAAAGCTTGCATGTTTAAGCATTTAAGTTCATCTACTAAATAATACAAAATAAACAAAAATGCAAGCAAAGAACCAAAATATAAATTCAGAAGACTTTTCTTTTAACACTGACCTTTTAAACTTCACAAAATAAGTAAAGACAGGATATTTCAACCCACTGCTTTTGGAGGAATGGTGTACTTCTTGGGCTTTTTGAGACATGGGCACACTCACATACATGAGGCAAATCACTCATAGACATGGAATAAGAACAAATAAAAATTTTAAAAATTCACAGAGGTAGAGATCTCCTAAGAGCAGCTGAAGCAAACACAGGTAGGTAGACAGCAGCTGGGTGCTACAGCAAGGCTGATTGTTGATTGATTTAATATAGTTAATCCATTAATCCAGTTGTTTTTGGCTTAATTGGCTTTTGTGGCTGTGGGGGCGGAGTTATCCTCCCAGCTGGTATAAAAGGTAGGGTTCTGTGAGTCTCGAGATCTGAGATCTCCCAAGAGCAGCTGAGGCAAGTGCAGGTGCTGGACTAAAGAGCCCGCCCACAGTCGTGTCCCCCCCCCTCCCCCCCTCCACCAACTGAGATTACGAAGGCATCTGAAGGACGCAAGCAAAGCAAGCCTTCAACACAGTGAAGAGGCATTTAGGACTTACATTGGAATACAGGCAAGGAGAAGCTCATATGCCAGGAACACAAAGAAGAAGAGACAACACGGGAAAGGGGCAGGATAATCCCACATCAAGCTCTACCAACCCTATGGAAGATTCCTACAGTGGGATCCCCTGGGGATGGCCCAGGACACAGATATCAGAAACACAATTGGGAACACATTTAAAGAACTACAAGATTATAAAGAGCAAATCAAAGAATTAAGAAAAGAGAATGAAGAACTCAGGAAGGACCTAGAGAGAGAGAATGACAAACTTCTGAAGGAACTGGAAACACTGAAAAGATCCCATGCTGAAAAAGATAAGGAAACCAACCATTGAAGCAAAGAGCTACAGGAAGAGATTGAGAAGCTCCAAAAAGAAGTAGAAATACTAAAGAAATCAGAAGAGGAAATGAAAAAGGAAAT
>VZQC01002448.1:289477-366375 GCA_009823505.1 Rhizomys pruinosus
GTGAGGAAGTTGACTGTTTTGGAGCTGAAGTTACTGTTTCAGTCAGTTTTTTTTTTTTTTTTTTTTTTTTTTGCTGTTGTTGTTGGTTTTGGGTTTTTTTTCCAAATGGCATCACTTCCCAAAACTGCTTGGAACAAAAGCTTAAAAGGCCACAATAACCCCGTCGAGAGAATACCCGAAAAAGCTAACAATATGCTCCAGAACAGAGTCATCATAGTGCACAAAGGAACATACATTACAACTAGGTAATTGGCACTTAGCATCCCAGCAGATGAGGGATACCATTCAGTCATTTGTTATCTGGGACTGTGTTACTTTCACTCAGGCGATGATGGGCCCTAAGCTACCAGCATTTTCCTGCAAGCTCTGATGTCATTTCTTTCTTTACTGCTGCATATAGAACTCCATTGTTGTAGATGTACCACATTTTCATCTATACACTCATATCAGTTGAGCAACATTTGGGTTGGTTCCAGCTCTGCTCTATTGTGAAGAGAGCTGAAATAAACATGCCGTGCATGAAATCTCTGCAGTGGGGTTGAGTCTTGAGGGCACATGCCAAGGAGTGGTAGTGGCTGGCAGGAGGTAGTTTTCATTCCAAGTCTCCAAGGGGTTCTCCACACTGCTTTTCCATAGTGACTGTACGAGTTATACGATCCCACCAGCATTGGATGAGTGGTCCCCTTTCACCACAACCTCTCTTGCTATACATTTGTTTTCTGATCCTAGCCAGTCGGTATTGGAATAAGATGATATCTTTAAAGTGGTTTTGATTTGCATTTCCGGAGAATATTAAGAAAGACTGAGAAAGAGATGAAAAGCATGTTTGGCAGAATGCATGAACTCTGGTGGGGTGGGGAATTGGGGGGGACATGGGTCTAGATAAAAAAAATGATATTTCAATTGTTAAAAAAATAAATTTAGGGGCTGGAGAGATGGCCTAGCGGTTAAGAGCGCCGACCGCTCTTGCAGAGGACCTGGGTTCAATCCCCAGCACCCACATGGCGGCCGAAGACCGTCTGAGGCTCCAATTCCAGGAGAACTCCAGTTCCAGGGGAATCCGAGACCCTCTTCTGACCTCCAAGGCATTGCACGACACGGGTGCACAGACCTGCATGCAGACAGTACATTCATACACATATGGAAATAAATAAAATTAAAATAAATAAATAAATAAATAAATTTAAAAAATTTTAAAAAAAAGAAAAAATTCACAGAGGTAAAGACAGAATGTAAAAGATTTTGATCAATAATCTTTCTTACTCGTTAACTATTTTTAAGTCAGAGTCCCACTATGTAGCCCTAGTCTCATTCTGGGTCCTCTCTTACCCCATCCTCCAGAGTCCTGGGATTACAAGAGTGTTATCACCAGGCCAGGCTATAATACAGCTTCAGATTTAATGTAAGCTATTATAAAGTAACTATCATTAGAAAATGAAGTGATAAATCATACTAGAAAGGAGACGGGGAAATATATGTTTTACTTTTATAAAAATGCTAGAGATGGTTGTGATAGTAAATGTCTACATACTGAGACTGTCTCTAAAAAAAATAAAATAAAAATAAAAAGTGGGAGTGGTCTGGGTGCCTCACATGGCCATCATTGTCACAATTCTGCCAGTCTTTTTATACTTAAGTATCTAAGTATTTAAAAGCATTTGATGTGTTTACAGGAAGAAGCATTAAAACTGAAATGTAGCCCCCCACACACACTGTACAGTTTTAACATTAAAACAGATGTATTTACTAATGTTGGGAATGAGAAATCCCATCACAAAACAATAGCTACTTTGCTGTAAAAATTGGTGACTATTATTACTTACTGTAGGTAATATAATGAAAACAATTTCATAACTTTAATTAAACTTGCAATTAAAGCAAATATAGAAATAGTCATTTTTAGCTGACATCTATTTCTAAAAACAGTGGGGAAGCAATTGCATGTGGTAGAAACAAACACATCTACTATTAACCATAACTCCATCGAAAGCTAATAGTGGTATTATTCTAGAATCATGAGTTATTCTGCAAGTAAATTTTTCTTTTATAATATTTTGTTTATGTGGATGAGTGCATTGCTTGCATATAAGTGCCCTGTGTCATGCAGTGCCCTCAGAGGTCAGAAGAGGCCATCAGACACCCTGGATCTGGAGTTAGGGCTGCCATGTGGGTGCTGGGAGTAGAACCTAGGTCTTCTACAAGAGTAACCAGTGCTCTTAACTGCTGAGACATCTCTCTCCAGCTCCTACAAGTATCTTTTTTTTTTTTTTTTTGAGACAGGGTTTCCCTACAGCCCCAGCTGGCCTGGTACTCACTCTGTAGACCAGGCTGGCCTTGAACTCACAGAGATCCACCTGCCTCTGCCTTCTGAGTGCTGGGATTAAAGGCATGCACCACCACACCCAGCTTAAAGATGGTTCTTAGCCACTATGTGGGTGCTGGGAATTGAACCCAGGTCCTCTGCAAGAGCAGTCGGTGCTGTTAACTGCTAAGCCATCCTCATCTCTCCAGCCCCCAAAGTATCATTTTCTTACAGAGTCTTTTTCTGAAAGAAAAAAAAAACATGCTCCCCATCCAAAGTAAATCTTCAGCTCCTTATTCTTTCTTATACAGTTCTTTCATTGTCATAAGACCTGGTAATTGTCAATTGTGTTTATTTCATCAGGCTCTTTGTTAACACCAGTCTCTCATTACTCAACAAAGCTGCTGACAACTATTTGCCCTTTACTCACAGTTTTGTATCTGTGCTCTTAGTGCGCACTTAATTTTTATTAAATCTATTTATAGGTCCCATTCTCCTTACATTATTTCATTCTTTCCTTTTTTTTCTTCAATCACTGAAATCTGAACATTATTTCTTTTTCTTCATCTTCCTCTTTACTAGACCATACACTTCTCAGAAATTCCACAGACCCTCTACAAAGTATCCTCTGACTTTTAGAACCAGAACATTCCTGAAAGCCAGAGGTAGACTGCCTATACATAGAACTGCCCTCTAGGATGAGGCCCCCAGCACAGCTAGCCAGGAGGAACACTTCAGAAATGCCACAGAAAAGGGGAAGAAGCGGGGAAGGCAGGTCAGCGGCCAGCGACCTCGGAGCCAGCAGCTGACCACAGGAGAGCCCTGAGCTGAGTGTCACTGCGCTGTGGCTGCAGACAGGTGTCTGGAGAGCTGGAAGTAGGCAGTAAAGACGGGGATTCTGCCACTTACTAGATAAGGGAACTTTCAAAGACATGCTTAAATCCTCAAAGGTTACCTCTTTCACCTACAAGATGGAGAAATGGTTGCCAATTTCATGGCTGTTGTGAGAATTCAATGAGAAGGTGCTTCAGAATCAGACACACTGAGGCCCAACATTAAGGTCCTCTTAAGGGACAAAGTGACCAGTTATTCAATCAGTCTATAAATTCTCACAAGAAGATTTATAAGAATAAACATTAAAGGAGCTGAATCTGTTTTCTTGATATTTTCATATCTTGCACAGTGAATCTCCTTTATCTCAATGAGCTATTGTTTATTAAATAACCAAAGTAGTAGTTTTTCCCATAGATGTTAATCACAGAGATGTTGTTCTGCCCCGCTGCACTCTCGTCTACTCAGCTTGAGACCTGAGACATTGTTGGATGATGAAGCTGAAAATGAGGATGAAGATGAAGTTGAAGATCTTGCTTGTCTTCCTCTGTCTATTCCTGAGCCTGAGAAACTCTCAGAAAGAACTTAAATATGGCTCTAGAAATGAGATTGGAAATAGGCCTTGCTTTTTTTTTTTAATCGATAGTATCTGTAGAGAGCTTTCTTTTATAGAGAATTTTGTCAAAGTATGTTCATAGATATTATATTGTTCAACCTTCACAATAACTGTGAGACAAGACTGGGATTTCCAGTTTTATTTTTATTTATTATTTTTATTTATTTTAGGTTAATTTTTTTTTAATTTTATTTATTTTTGTATGTGTATGAATGTACTGTCTGCATGTCGGTTTGTGCACCCGTGTCGTGCAATGCCGCGGAGGTCAGAAGAGGGTGTCGGATTCCCCTGGAACTGGAGTTCTCCTGGAATTGGAGTTTCAGACGGTTCTTGGCCGCCATGTGGGTGCTGGGGATGGAACCCGGGTCCTCTGTAAGAGCGGTCGGTGCTCTTAACCGCTAGGCCATCTCTCCAGCCCCTCCAGTTTTATTTTTTATGGCTTTGATTTTTTCTTTTTTCTTTTTTCTGAAACAGGGTCTCATTGTTTCTTTTTTCTCAGCTTCCTGAGTGTTGCTGTTCTGGATGTGTGCCACCATGCCTGGCAGATTATTGTTTTTTTTTTTTTTTTTTGGAGACAGGGTCTGATAGCGCAGCCGTTAAAGGCTGAGGCTGAGAACCGCAAAAAAAAAGATTATTGTTTTAATATTTTTCCCAGAACTAAGACTGAGAAGATAAATTAGTTTGCCCAAAATCTTATCACAAGCACATCAATATTTTGAACACAGGAAGCAGCTAGCAAGTCAGGGGTCCAGGGCACCCACCCAGGCTGCCTTCCCTTGCATTCTTGATCCTTTCCCCTCCTTTCTGCTTTTCTTTGGCCATTATTTTTATAATCTTTACATCAGTTTCTAATGTCATTCCTTCAGAACACTGGAATGCAATTATTAATGTGATTGCTAAAGTTATAAGCCTTAAAGAACAAAAGCATAATAGTCACTGCTGTTATATTATTTCAACAGCATTCTTTCCAAGTAGTTAAAAGAAGCCCAGCGTTCATCAATCATGTAACAACATGCTACTGGAATTCAGCTACTAACAGACATTAAATGAAATAAATATTTGCAGACCTACGTAGACATTTCTTTTGCCTTTTACATAAATTCCATTTAATCATCAGGGTATAAAATAGCCATAACTGTATAAACTGGTCACAACTTGAAAACTAAAACTTGGAAACATCCAAACATATTACTATAAAACATAGTGAACATGAATATCCTTTCTATCTATGAAACATAAAAAATATAAAGAATAAGATAGTTTATTGACAATACAATTTTCAGGAGAAATTTTTACTTTTTGTGAGGAAAATGCCCCCAGGATTTCTAAGCAATAATTAATATAGTTATTTACTTTTTACAAATTTGACATCATCAAATGTACCAAATCAGGTCTATTTGTACTTTTTCATTCTTGCTTCACATTCTATATATTTTTCACTATCCTGTGCCAGGAACCTTCTATTAGCATGGTCTTTCTGCAGATTATAGTACAATATATCAAAATCATGCATTATGATTTTCATTCCAAGTAAACTTTGAAAAAAAGGCAATATATTAAGTCAATTTAAAATATGCACACCTTGCTGGGCATGGTGGCACACACCTTTAATCCTAGTACTTGGGAGGCAGAGGCAGGCAGCTCTTTGTGAGTTCAAGGCCAGCCTGGTCTACAGAGTGAATTCCAGGACAGCTGGGGCTACAGGGAGACCCTGTCTCAAAAAGACCAAAAAAAAAAAAAAATGCACACCTTTAATCCTAGAACTTGGAAGGCAGAAGGAAGCAGATCTCTCTGTGAGTTCAAGGCCAACCTGTTCTACATAGCATGCTCCAGGCGCACTCAGGACTACATGGTGAGAAGACCCTGTCTCAGTATATGTATGTGTATATATATATATATATATATGTACATATAATATTCTTTGATATTTTGAGACTATTTTGGATTATTGAATAAGTTCAGTTATAAACCTCTTAGAAACTCTCTACACATTAGAAATTGGTAAAAGGATCTGTAGATTTATAATGGAAAGTAAGATTATCAAAGGAAGGAAGGCACCCATTTTTATCCCACTTTGCATTTAAGAAGGAAGTTAGATTCCTCTACCTGAAAAAAGGTGGGGCATTGTCTTCCTCTTCAGCTAGCATATTTCATGCCCAGATAAAACAGGAAAATTATCTTAAGAGTTGGCAAGGCTTTTGGTGAGCAGGATCATAGCACCTGTAGCTAAATCATTAGCAAAACTAACCAGAAGGTAGTCTGATACATGAAATTTCTCATAAGAATAATAGGTGTTCTCCATGATGTTTTTCTCAAAATGGCATAAAAATGGTCAAGTTTAGTTTATTTTGTGTAATTCTAGAAAGAAAGCTTCATGAAAATCAAAGTGGCTTATATAATCATGTGACCTTTTTATACCTCCCAGACTTCCAAAGTGAGTTCGTTGTGGCGCAGATCAACATTGCTATTAATTCCACAGCCAATTTATGATGATACGTCTTCCAAATTATTGACTATTAAAGGACATTTGTAAAAAGATCTATGTGCCCCCTCTTGACTGAACCTATCTTTGAGCATGTGTAGGCAAGCACTCTACCACAAAACTACATTCCCCAGCCCTGTATAAGATTTCTTAATTATTTGTCTAATGGAATGAAAACAAAGAACACCAAACATAACCTCAGTCATAATCAACTTTCTAAGGCACATCCTCACAGTCATTGCTATCACCACTGCAATCAAATGACTCAGGGAATCAGAATTTCCTTGGTATACAGGCCTGCAACTACAGGACTGTGCCCCTGACCTTACTGAGGACAGTATAAACATTAGTTGGTTCCCAGTATGTAGAAACAATTCGTGATCTCTCAGGAAAGCTACACTTCTTTTTCTGGACAGGAAAATGTCACTTTACTGTGTCTTTGAGAGACATCTCTAGACAGAGGATTCATTTTGGACATCATGAATTGTGGTGGATGCATTATGAAATGACACTAAAAAGGAACAGTCTGTGTCACGCTTATTAAACAGCATTTTTTTTTTTTTTTTTTTTTTTTNACTCACAGAGATCCGCCTGCCTCTGCCTCCCAAGTGCTAGGATTAAAGGCATGCGCCACCACACCTGGCTAAACAACATATTGTTAAAGGATTTTCCTTTAAAATCTGAGAGTTAGAAGAGCCAGAAGGTCTTCAAGTAATGATTTGTTTTTAAAGGAAAATCCTTTAAACAACATATTTTTAACTCTCAGCTTACTCCTCATCTCTCTGCATTTCATGACCAGTGATTCATCTTCGGACGTGCCTCTAGGCTTCCCCTGGAACTCTCTCCATCAGCACGCAATGCAGTTCACATCCTACATCAACTATTTAGGGGGCTAGGAATAGACACTGAACTCAGGGCATCATGTGCACTACACCAATTAAGCTACAGCCTCAGCTAACACAGACATTGCGCTAAACCCCCAAATTATAGACAAATCCAAGGGCATAGAAATAAAAAATGTAAAATAAAAATATCAAGATTAAGAGAGTTTTTGTACACTCTTGATTCAGTAAACCTAAGTATTCTTTTGACACTCTGTATTGAATGAATTATATTATCACTTATTCAAAATAGCTGGAAGCAAGTGCACTTTCCATCATCATTTCTGTAAAAACTGAATTGTTTAAATTTTCTAGTAATTAAATCAGCTCTTAGAAGTAGTGTTCAAAGAGGAAATAAAAAAAAATAAAAAAAGGGAAAAAAGTAGAGTTCAATGCAGAAAATTATGAAAACATGAATTACCCCACAATAAAAACCAATGTTTTCTACTATAAGTTTATGAATAAGAAATTTTTAAAAAGTTAATACTAGCAGGCTGGAGAGATAGCCTAGCGGTTAAGAGCACCGACTGCTCCTGCGGAGGACCCAGGTTCGATCCCCAGCACCCACATGGCAGCTGAGAACCATCTGTAACTCCAATTCCAGGAGAACTCCAGTTCCAGGGGAATCTGAGACCCTCTTCTGACCTCCGCGGCATTGCACGACACAGGTGCACAAACCTACATACGGACAGTACACTCATACACATACAAAAATAACTAAATTAAAAAACAAAACAAAACAAAAGTTAATACTTTCTTTAGTGCAAATTTCAAGGTATATTGTAGATATATAAGAAATGTTCAACGGTGAACTTCTGCTCAAAACAGTCAACTTCCACATGGAGAATATTGAGAAAGACTGAGAAAGAGATGAAAAGCATGTTTGGCAGAATGCATGAGCTCTAGGGGGTGGAGGAATGGGGGGGACATGGGTCTAGATTTGATAAAAAAAAATATAAATTAAAAAAAAAGAAATGTTCATTCCTTCTCTCCCACTTACCCTTTCTGCCTAAGCGCTCTAAGCTATAAGCCCTATTCAAATTTCAGCTGTTACTATTTGCATGGTTTTGTTTTGTTTTGAGCAATGTGAGGAAAGTGGAGTGAACTTGGACTTTGAAGGCAAACAGACTGGGTCAAATCCTGAGTCTATTTACAAGTGTAGCTTATTATGCTTCCTACTATGAGCATCGGCCTCCTCTGTACAATGGGGTAATACCTCATAGTAGTCTTTCTTATTCCCTTTTCATAACAGTGAACATCTTGAAAAAAATTCTCTTCCACACACGCTTGTATGCTCACTCTCACTCTCGAACTCTCTCATTTTGTTGTTTTTTGATGCAGGGTCCTGCTGTGTGGTCCAGGCTGACCTGGAACCTGCAATCCTCTTTACTCAGCTTCCTTGCTGCTAGAATTAGAAGTGTGCACACCTGGTGCTGGAAAGATGGCTCAGTAATTAAGAGCACCTGCTACTCTTGCAGAGGACAAAAGTTTAATTCCCAGCACCTATGTGGTAGATAACCATTCATAACTCCAGTTCCAGAGAAATCAGATGCCTTCTTCTGACTGGCCATTGTACAGCATAGGTGCTCTTACACACATGCAGGCAATACACTCACATGCATAAAATAAAAATAATAAATAAAATATTTTTTTAAAAAAAGAAGTGTGCACGCCCATTGAGAGTATATTCACAGCCAAGGCTGCTTCTGCCCACAGCAAGCTGTGACCAGAGCAGGGAGAAAATGTCACCTGGATCTGCTTTGCCATCAGAAGGTGGAGAGAATCAGCGTGGTGGCATCCTGACACTACTTGGGTCTTATTCTTTGGGAAGTTTTGCCACCTTTGATTTGTGGGGAGAAACAAATATAAAACTTAAGTATTGAATCTTTCCCCTCTCCTTGTCCAGATCATAGACAAAGATGACAATCTGCATACCTGGTGCTCGTATTCATGGCCAAGCACTTCTCAGAAGTGTAGCGTGGGGTGTGTGTGTGTGTGTGTGTGTGTGTGTGTGTGTGTAGGAGACAAAGAGAGGTTGCCTTTGCACATACATACAATTATGGCTAGCCCTTTTTTTTACATCTCATCAATCTCACCATCCATATGGGAGCTGGGAGAGAGACAGAAAGATGAGAGAAGGGGGAAGATTGCCTTTACACACACATTATGATGAGCCTTAAAAAAAATCTCATCATCCGTATGTACCAGGCTCAATTATTCATAATATCTAGACTGAAATCTACAGGTACTTATGAGTTTAGATTCCTGAAATGGGAGGTAAAGTGGAGATCAAGACTAGGATTAGGATTTTTTTTTTTTTCGGTCTTTTTGAGACAGAGTGTCCCTTTAGTCCTAGCTGGCCCAGAACCCCCTATGGAGACCAGGCTGGCCTCGAACTGACAGAGATCTGCCTGTCTCTGCCTGTAATTAAAGGCATGCACCACCATGGCCAGCTTTAAGATTAAGAATCTTTTTTTTTTTTTTTTTTTTTTTTTTTTNGGCTGAATCTCACAGAGATCCGCCTGCCTCTGCCTCCCAAGTGCTAGGATTAAAGGCATGCACCACCATGCCCGCTTAGGAATCACTCTTTAATGGCCGAGCATCTCTCCAGCCCTGAAATTTTATTTTTTGGGAAAGAGAGAAGGGCTGGCTGGGAAACAACGCAGGGTCTGCTGCAGGCTGGTGAATGCTCTAACAGAGAACTACAGCCCTAGGTATATGTATTATACTTTATGAGGACTAGTTTCTTTTTTTTTTTTTTTTTCTTTGGGGGGTTCTTTTTTCTAGATGTTTTTTGAATCCTTTCTTCTTTAAAAAAGTGTAGATGTAGATAGATAGATAGATAGATAGATAGATGTAGCGGCATGGTGGTGCATGCCTTTAATCCTAGCATTGGGAGCAGAGGCAGGCAGATCTTTGGGAGTCAAGCCAGCCTGGGCTACAGGTGGTTCCAGGACAGCTGGAGCTACAGGGAGACCCTGTCTTGAAAAGACCAAAAAAAAATATATATAATAAAAGTTGTATAATTATATATATATATATATATATATATATATATATTTTTTAAGTACAGTCTTGCTATATAACTTGAACCTGACCTCAAATTCATGATTCTTTTGTCTTGGCATCCAGAGTGCTGGAGCTGTATTAGGTACCATCACACCTTCTAGAACCTTCTCTCTCTTCTTGCTATTTTGGAAATTTCACAACATATGAGTGTGGGCCCATTTTTATTCACTACATTGGTTACCTAATAGGTCATATGTGAAAATTTAGTCATTAGCTATAGTTAGCTTTTCCCCTTCCCAACTTCTTCCATTTGTACTGCTCTCCTTTTGGAACTCTGGCCAGTAGTTATTAGATCTGGAGGCCTCAGTGGACTGCTTGTCCACTCATTCTCCTCCCTCCCATAGGACCTGAGCCTACCTGCCAAGCCTCAAGGGCCCTCCTCTTCTTAGCAGAAAATCATTTTTATTTCACTGAAGAGACAGAAGGTCCAGAGTCTTAAGCTCCTGCCGCACCACTGAACTGTCTGACTGTACCTGTACTTTTGTCCATATCCCAGAAAAGTAAAATTTCACCAGGATGGTGGTATGCCTTTAATCCTAGCACTTGGAGCAGGGCAGGTGATCTTTGTGATTCAAGGCCAGCCTGTCTACAGGTGAGTTCCAGGACAACTGGGGCTACAGGAGACCCTGTCTCAAAAAGCCAAAAAAAAAAAAGTAAAATTTCGTTTCAAAGCAGACTTCTTTAGATCCCCATCTCATCTCTATTCTTTCTACCAGAACGCCATGAAAGTTTCCCACAGTACTGTCTCAAAGTTCTTTTCTCACAGTCTCTCCCTCCCTACAACACAGGATATGAAAGCTTTCACAGACAGAAAGTTAAACAAAGATTTATTTACTTAGAGCTTGGGAGTAGTGAGACACACCACTGCACTCATACGAGACCAGAAACAACTTGTGATACTTGGACCTCTCTTCCATGTGAATTCTGGGATCAAACTCGTGTCATCGACCTTGGTGAAGTGCCTTTTACCCAGTGAGCCATCATCCTTGACCAAGTTACAAGACTTATATGGTTGAGACTATAGCTCAGTGCTTTGCCTTATGCCTGAGGCCATGTATCCCATTACCAGAACAATAGATAACTACAGTTTTACAAAGAACATTTACTTACCATTCACATTATAGCATAAGATTTGCTTTATTGCATATCTGCATATCTGTCAGTCTAGATAGCCCTTTATCCCCCCTTTTTTGTCTTTTCAAGACAGGGTCTCCCTGTAGCCCCAGCTGTCCTGAACTCACTCTGTAGACCAGGCTGGCCTTGAACTCACAAAGATCCACCTGCTCTTGCCTCCAAGTGCTAGATTAAAGGTGTGCACCACAGGCCCGATTAGCCCTTATATTCCCTTTATAAATCATCTTTCACTTTGTTTGAAATGTGGCCTCCCTAGATTCTCAATCCTACTGTCTCAGCCTTCTAAATTGGGATTACAGGCATGACCCCCATACCTGGCTTCACCTTGAGTTTTTGGATGAACTTCAGAGTTGCAGACATCAATATGCTAAATATCAGTTCAAGGCATTTCCTTTTGTTATGCAACACATACAGCTACCACTACTGAGATACAAAGCAACCTTGTTAGGTTTCCCTGGGGCCCTTTCTCCCAAGCCCACTCCACCCTCTGAAGCTAGCTCCAGGCTCTTCTCAGTCATCAAGGCCAGGAAATAAATAGCTCCTACTGCTGAAGCCCAATCAAAAGGTTTATTGACTGCCCTTACTTGAGTTGACCTATAGATACATATAAGAGAAATGAACGCTTATCACCTAAAATACATTCTTGTTTTCAGGTCATTGTCCTAGTCTTCTTCCCACCTAACTAGCAACTAACCCACCTTCCAACCCCCATTTATACAATGCATTTGGCATCAATCATTTAAAACAAGCCTTGTGGCCCATTTTTGGTTTACAAATTTACTTTGGGGGTTCTTTCTCCCTGTAGCCGTAGCTGGCCTAGAACTTAAGATGGAGATGAGGCTGGTCTTGACAGCACACAGATCCCCCTGCTTCTGCCTCCCTAGTGCTGGGATTAAAGGCATGCACCACCACACCCAGCTCAGATTTAATTATTTACAAAAGCTTTCTCTCCCCCATCCCCTTCTGTATTTACTGATGTGGGCACTGAATCTAATAGCTAATTTAGGCTAAAGACCATATCCAGAGAGGTTTTTGTTTTGTTTTGGGGGGGATGTGACAGGGCTTCACAGTGTAGCCCAGGTTATACTGAAACTCCTACACTCCTCCTGCTTCAGCCTTCCAAATGCCCTGATGAAGGAGTGAGCCACCATGTCCAGCCAGAAATAAAGCAAGCTCTCCTTTAACTAACACAGCAGCATCATTTGGGAGAAAAACTATTTCCAGATTAGCTAAAGTAGCAGGGCACTGACAGGAGATTCTCCATTGTCCACCCCATCTGAACTCCAGACTCATCTGTGTTTTCTTGTATTGAACTCCATGTTCTAACACTAAAGTTACTTGTAGCTTTCCAATTACTGGAATTACCCCACTGCCTAGAATGGCAGATCTAAGACCACTTCTCTACAACCATCAATGTGTATATTCTCCTAGTTCTAACAAAAAGCTTGTCTCAATACAGTTGAAAATTTGTCTTCTTTACCAGACTGAGGTTAGAAAGGCTGGAGCCTCGTCTGTTCATACTCATATCTTCAAAGGGCTTCAATAAAATGTTCAGCAGTTTGGGTAGTTTTGCATAGGTCAATTTTGTTGGATAACCAATATGGACAAAAATATTTTAATTCTTTCTCATCTGAAAGAAAATAAAACTAGCGAATGTAGTGGTATATGCCTACAATTCTAATCTTTAGGAGGCTAAGATAAAGAATTATCCACAAGTTCAAGCAGCCCAAACTATATAGACACTCTATCAAAAATAGAAGAACCATGAACTGTATCTCCCAAATATAAATCAGCTCACAATACCTGCTGCCTTGTGCTCTTCATCAAATTTATTCCCAGCATGGAAAACCAGTCATAGGACAAAATGTGATTATATAGTACAGCTTAGATCTCAAAAAAATACAATTTCAATATAGTAACTACTTACCTCTTGCCTTCCCCATCTCTCTCTACCTTAATTGCTTAAATGATATGGACAGTTTTATAAATGTTTGAAGCCCCCCAACACACAATCACCCCACACACCAAGGGACCAGATGGGGTGGGGTTGTTTCTTTGTTTTTGTTTTGGTTGGTTTTTATGTCTTTTCAAGACAGGGTACCTCCCTGTAGACCCAGCTGTCCTGGAACTCACGTAAAAGGCTGGCCTTGAACTCACAAAGAAAAAAAAAAAAAAATTAAAGGCATGCACCACCAGGCCCAGCCCAGATGGGATTTTAGGAGATTTTCCAGTCTTCCTTCCATCCCTCCCTCCTCTCTCTCTCTCTCTCTGAAAAGAATTTTTTTAGGAGCTAGAGAGAGAGCTCAGCTGTTCACAAAGATCTACCTGCCTCTGCCTCCCAAGTGCTAGGATTTAAGCCGTGCGCCACCACGCCCAGCTAAAATGTGTATGTACTTTGCCTGCCGTTTATAGTTTATGTGTGCATGCCTGGTGGCCATGGGGCCAGGAGAAGGCATTAGATCTCAGAAACTGAGATAGAACAGTAATGAGCCACCATGTAGGTGCTGCGGAATCAAACCAGGGAAGAGAGTAAGACTTATTCCTTAGCATCTCTCCAGCCCCATCTATTTCTTATCATAAAGCCTCTTTAGTTGAAGTCATAGATAAGGCAAATTATCTGATTCAAGGCTTCCACAGAACTATGTAAAAACCCATATAAAAATATTTAGGTCAAACCTGGCAGAGTTCACATGGGTTAGTAAAACACCACCATTAGTCTCAGTAGTAACAGGTGAGTGACTCAAAAGGAAGGTCTAGTAAGAACCAGGGACCTGACAACATGGACTCTACAGCTCCTGCTTCCCTTGCTTTGGCACCTGGCTTCTTTGGGTTTCAAATAAATCCCTTGTAAAATCAGGTGTATATTGCTATGTGTTTTTTTTTTTTCTTTTTTCTGGAAATTGTTGACTGGAGTGCTATGTTCTTTTATCTTTAAAGTTAGAACTTATAAAGGCACAATGCAAGGCATGCCTGATAAGGACTTTAAAATCATGGGACATTCAGCTCTGTCTACTTCTCAAAAACATCTTGGGGAAGGGCATGGTGGTGACACACCTTTAATCCAGCTCTCGGGAGCAGAGGCAGCAGATCTCTGTGTGAGTCCAAGCCAGCCTGGTCTACTGGTCCACAAGTGAGTTCCAGGACAGCTAGAGCTACAGGGAGACCCTGTCTCAAAAAAAAAAAAGAAAAGAAGAAAAAAATTTATTTGGTGATAGGACAGCTGACAGCTAAGAAATTTGCTGGAATTAAAAGAAGTGAGCCAACTATGCCCAGCTTTTTTTTTTTTTTTTTTTCTTTTTTTTTTTTTCTTTTTTAGAACAGGTCTCCATGTAGCCCCAGTTGGTCTGGAACTCAACGCAGATGAGACTGGCCAGACTTCCAGTGCTGGCATTAAAGTGGGCCAGACCAGCGTGGTGGTGGCACATGCCTTTAATCCTAGAACTTGGGGGCTGCAGAGATGACCTAGTGGTTAAGAGCACCGACTGCTCTTACAGAGGACCCAGGTTCGATCCCCAGCACCCAGATGGCAGCCGAGAACCATCCAAAACTCCAATTCCAGGAGAACTCCAGTTTCTTCTGATCTCTGAGGCATTGCACGACACGGGTGGATAAACCTGCATACAGACAGTACATTCATACACATACAGAAATAAATAAAAAAAATTAAAAATCCTAGCACTTGGGAGGCAGAGGCAGGAGTCTTGTGAGTTCACAAGGCCAGCCCGGTCTACAGATGAGTTCCAGGACAACTGGGCTACAGGGAGACCCTGTCTCAAAAGCCAAAACAAAAAAAACAAAGGTGTGGGGCCACCATTCCTGGCTAGGTTTTTGTTTGTTTTTATGTCTTTTGAAACAGGGTCTCCCTGTAGCCCAGCTGTCCTGGAACTTACAATGCAGACTACACTGACCCTGAACTCATAGAGATTCTTCCTGCCTCTGCCTCCCTAGTGCTTGGATTCAGGTGTGCACCACCATGCAAGGCTGCTGTTTTTTTGTTGTGTTTTGTTTTTAATTTATTTTTATGGTATGAATGAACTGTCTGCAGGTAGGTTTGTGCACCCTGTCCGTGCAATGCCGCGGAGGTCAGACAGAGGGTCTCGGATTCCCTGGAATGGAGTTCTCCTGGAATTGGAGTTACAGACGGTTCTCAGCTGCCATGTGGCTGCTGGGATCGAGCCCGGGTCCTCTGCCAAGCGGTCAGTGCTCTTAACCTCTTAAACCACTAGGCCATGTCTCAGCCTGCTGCTTTGTTTTTAAAGGGCAAAGTCTTGCTACCTTCCCAGGATGGCCTTGAACCTCCTGACTCAGCCTCCTCCACACATGTGTCACCATGTAAGCTATAGTTTTTGAAGCATTACTGTATTTCTGGTAAATGAGAGACTACATTATTTCACCACAATAACCTAAAAGGTACCTATAAAGCTCCCTGAATCATGACAGTGATATTATTTATCTACCTCAGGCCAGCTTTAGACATGAGAACTGAGAAGGTATTCTGACCACCCTAGAGAGATGGTGAATTTGGAGCACTGCAGATCCTGAACAAGAAAACCCAATCTGTCTTGATCTACTAATTTTTATTTCTGCGGTTGCTAGAGACTGAACACAGGATCTGTGTAATTGTGGGCAAGTGCTCCCACCACTGAACTACATCCCAGGCTCAGTTCTTTAAAAATAATTTTTTTCAATCTTTGTGAGAAAGGGTCTCTCGTACCCCAGCTGTCTGTCAGTCAGTACTGTGGCAGCTCCACCACGTCTAGGCTATCTTAAAAATAATTCTTTTTTCATCGTGAGAAGGGTCCTCTGTAGCCCAGGGGTCTGTCAGTCAGTATTGAGACAGGCTGGCTTGTAATAAAAATATCTTTTCAGCTGGGCCAAATGGGCCCCTGTCTCAAAAAGCCAAAAAACAAGCAAAACAAAAACAAAACAAAAAACCTACCAAAGCAAACAACAAAAACTTTTATCACTGTTCCCCTCAGCAGCCTTTCCAGACATTTCCCCATTAACTACCATCTCTTATCCTGTTACCAAAGTTATGCCACACATCTATCACCCCTGCTGAGAATACAAGATCCGGCTCATCTACTCTGCCAATTACTCAGAACACATGTAAGTCAGAAAGTACTAATATGGAATCCAGCAGATATTTTTAAATGTGTTGATTTGACCAAGATATTGTAATTACAAGTATTGAATAATTTTCACTTTACAAGCCTTTTAAATTGCTGACTGTGAAGACAAAAGAAACAGGAACAACCATTCTCTTTTGCTGTCTATTCCCCTGGCCCCATCAGGTGCATAGGCTTTGTCTTGACTTTAAAAATTCTAAAACTATGCATGCTCCCACACATGATATCAAGCTTTCATGCTCAAAATCCAGCCAGCTTTCCTCTGTTCTTGTGTGGGTACCTTCATAAGATCATGTGTGGGCCAATCTTCAAAGGGCAGAACAACCCCTCCCACCTCCAGCCACTCATCCATTACTATGTGCTGATGCCAAATAAGGCACCACAGTTAAGTGCCAAAGGTTTTTTCATTTGTGGGGAAGAGGAAGGAAGAATAGTATGTCTAGGGGATTTGCGGAAAGAAAAAAAAATCGAGAACTGTGTGAGGAAGATTATGAAAGACAAAAGGGAAAATGATTGTTCTACATGTCCAAAAGAAAACATAAATCCCTTTTATTTTTATTATTACTTTTGTCTTTTCGAGACAGCATCTCCTTATAGCTACCAGCTGTCACAGAACTCACTCTGTAGACCACGGTGGCCTTGAACTCACAGAGATCTGCCTGCTTTTGACTCCTGAGTGCTAGGATTGAAGGTCTGCACCACCACACCTGGCTTAAAGACAGTTCTTAGCAGCCACCATGTGGGCGGGGAATCGAACCCAGTCCTCCTGCAAGAGCACAGTCAGCACTCTTAACCACTGAGCCATCTATCCAGCCATTAAATCCCCTTTAAAAGCATTGAGGGCAGAGGCAGACAGATCTTCATGAGTTCAATGCCAGCCTGATCTACAGAGCGAGTTCCAGGCCAGCTGGGCGCTACGGGAGACCCTGTATCGAAAAGACAAAAACATAACAAAAAACAACAACAACAAACAACAAACACTAATGGGGAGCCTGTCCAAGCAGCTGTTTCAAAAATTCCTGACACAAAAACGATACTTGGGAAATAGAAAGACTACCTTCTGTTGCATTGATTTTGTGATTTCCAACTTAAAATAGTCAGGAAACCTGTTCTCAAAGATTCTGAGCATGGCATCTCACCAAAGTATACCCTAATATCCACTCATAAACATGTAATACCATGTCTCCTCTAAAATCAGTTGCAGATCTCACTCTGACTTCTTGCGGAGGCATCCTCTGCTTATTTTTTTTATTATTAATTTTATTTAATTCTGTATGTGTATGAATGTACTGTCTGCATGCAAGTCTGTGCACCCGTGTCGTGCAATGCCATGGAGGTCAGAAGAGGTCTCGGATTCCCTGGAACTGGAGTTCTCCTGGAATTGGAGTTTAGACAGTTCTCGGCTGCCATGTGGGTGCTGGGGATCTAACCCGGGTTCTCTGTAAGAGTGGTCGGCGCTCTTAACCGCTAGGCCATCTCTCCAGCCCACATCCTCTGCTTATTAAGAGGAACATTATACGACAGTGGTGAAGAAAGTGACAGGTAATGCTGCTTGACCACTATTCTATGAATCCAAAAATACAATAAACATATTATATTCACAAAATGTTTTACTGCATCTCAGTTTTATTCTTATGGAATCACAGCTCTTGTCCTAAGAAAGTTAAGTAAAGATACAAAGACACAGGCTATGTGCACATATGCCAGGATGTCAACACCATTAATTACAAAACCACAAGGTCAGGGCTGGAGAGATGGCTCAGCGATTAAGAGCACCAACTGCTCTTGCAGAGGACCTGGGTTCAATTCCCAGCACCCACATGGTGGCTAAAGAACAGTCCTACTCAATCCCAGTTCCAGGGAATCTGAGGCCTCTTCTGACTTCCGTGGCATTGCACTACTTGGGTGCACCAACCCACATGCAGCAGTACACTCATACACATAAAAAAATAAAAAGACAAAAAAACAAAAACCACAAGGTCAATGTGATTAAATTTTATCTGAGTGTTTTGCTGGCATGTATGTAAATGCATCCATGCATGCAGTCCCTGAGAAGGTCAAAAGAGGGCATTGGATCTCCCAGAACTGGAGTTACTGAAGGTTGTTAGTGGTTATGTCCATGCTGGGAATTGAACTCAGGTCCTCTCTAAGAGTAGCCAGTGCTCTTGACCTCTGAGCCCTCCAGCCCTGTGATTTTGTTTTTTTTTATTTGGTCCTTTTTTGAGACAGGGTCACTCTTTAGTCCCAGCTGTAGACCAGGCTGGCCTTGAACTCACAGAGATTTGCCTGCCTCTGCCTCCCAAGTGCTGGGATTAAAGGTGAGTGCCATGCTGGCTGTGATTTATCTTTTTTTTATGTCTTTTTTTTTTTTACTTTAGAGGATTTCCTTTTATTTTTTTAAATTATTTTGTTACTTTAATTTTTATGTGTGTGTGAGTGTACTGTCTGCAAGTAGGTTGGTGTACCCCATGTCCTGCAATGCCACGGAGGTCAGAAGAGGGCATTGAATTCCCCTGGAACTGGAGTTAAAGATGGTTCTCAGCCACCATGTGGGTGCTGGGAATCAAACCTGGGTCCTCTGCAAGAGCAGTTGGTGCTCCTAACCACTGAGCCATCTCTCCAGCCCCACTGTGATTTGTTTCTTAATGATGACCTCTTTTGACTTTAGGGACAAGAAAATACCCCATGGCGCTACTCACCTATAGCTCCTCTTGAAATGCCTACCACTCCTCAAGGTCCTCTTTATTTTGACTTTCTTTTTCTTGCAGTGCTAAAGATTGAGCCCATGGTGTTATACATGCTACACAAGGACTCTACCACTAAGCTGTATCACCACGCCCAAGGTCTCCTTTGGTATTGCTCTAACTCTACCTTGGTGGTAACACATACCTGAAAATCCCAGTTCTCAGAAGACGCAAGAGGAGGAGAACTTCTAGTTTGAGGCCAGCTTGGACTACACAGGGACACAATGTGTCTAAAACACCAAAATAAAACCACCACCCTCCCAAAGGCACACATGGCTCAGCCATGCACAAACTCCCATGACTGGAAAAATGAATAAATGAATGAATAAATCTCTTTTGTAATAAAGAATGTAATTTATGCTGGGCATCGTGGTACATACCTCTACTGCTAATCCCAGCTCTTTGAAGACTGAGGCAGAAGGATCCTAACTTTGAGGCTAATCTTGGCTACATAGCAATCTGACCAGCCTCAGCTACTCTGTGAGACAGTGTCTCACAACAACAAAAAAGCATATGATATGATGGGGCTGGAGAGAGATGGCTCAGCAGTTAAGAGCATCGACGACTCTTGCAGAGGACTGGGTTTCAATTCCCTCCCATACCCACCATGGCAGCTAAGAACCATCTTTAAGCCGGGCTGGTGGTGCATGCTTTAATCTAGCACTTGGGAAGCAGAGGACGGGGATCTCTGTGAGCTCCAAGCCAGCCTGGTCTCCACAGCAAGCTCCAGGCCGTGACATTTTAGGCCATTTCATAGCTCTGTAGGAGGGACAGCATCAACCTATTTTTACAGAGGAGGAATCGAAGACTCTTTGGCACCAGTAAAAGAGCTCAGGGTGTAAAGACATTACCAAAATTGTCTTCTGACCTCCATTAGGGTGTGCATTGAGTGCACACATGCACACAAACATACATAAAATGTAAAAAAGAAAGTTTTAAAATAACCTAAGGCAGGGGCTGAAGAGATGGCCTAGCAATTAAGAGAGCCAACTTCTCTTGCAGAAGACCGGTTCGATCCCAGCACCACATGCGGCTAGAACCATTTAACTCCAGTTCCAGGGAATCGATGCCTCTTCTGACCTCCGCTGCACTACCACGCACAGGGGCACAAAACTATGTGGCCGAGAGTACATACATACACATAAAAAAAATAAAAATATAAGATAATAAATAACTTAAGGTTGAGATAGAAGATAGATAGCTCTATGGTTAGGAATGTTGACTGCTTTTACAGAGGACTTGGGTTCCGTTCCAGCACCCACATACGCATCAAAACTCTCTGTAACTCTAGTTCCAGAGGATCTAACCACTCTTCTGATTCCACAACATTACATGAAATGGGTAACAAATCTAACATTCAGGCAATGTATCTAAATATTAGAATAAAAAACAAAATATTTAAAAAATAACAATCTTAAGTTTTCCAGAGAGACCATAAATTGTTAAATGAACAGGCAGAAAGGACCACCAATCTGACCTATTCCAGAGTCCATGGTTTGTACTCACTATGTGAATATCCCTCCACCTACATTGTCTCTGAAGATTACTGCCCAGTTTGTACAGCACTTTAGATGACATTAGATTATCTTGCTGAGTTTCTGATAGTTTAATATTCTCTTCAGTTGAGGGAATGGAGTTATGTTAAATGAACACTTATGGATAGTAATCTTGCAATAATGCTATCACTCCAAACTGTCTCATAAACTGTTCTATAGCAAGTTTCTCTGAGATAAAACATTTGATCCTGCAGGGAAGTTCTTTAAACTCAGGAGCTCCAGGAAGTTCCTAATATTGACCTGGTTCACCAGGCCCCTCCCTTTCAAGTCTGCTGACAGACCTCCCAGACAAGTGAACTGCTAGAAGTACATGCCAGCCAACCAACTGGAAGAAGCAGAGACTAGCCAGTTGCCTGGAGAGAACATGCCAACCTGCTGATCTGCCTGCAGGTTATGCAGCATGGCCCCTGGTTCCTGCTTTACGATATCTCACCCATGCTGGGGAGGGCTTTGATGATGAGCAGCTGTCTGGGGATCCTTCTGCCCCTGTAAGGAGCCTCACTCACTCCCTGTAAGTAATCCCTATAAAACTCATTGGTTCACCAAATTGGATTTGGGCAGCATCCTTACTGCCATTCATTCCCTATCTGGAGTGAGTTAGCTTCTCTCCAGGAACAGTGCCACACAAATCAATCAAATACCTACATTCTATCCACACACAAAAGGGAAGGGGTAGTGGGGGTGTTGGTTGGTTGGTACACATTAAGTCCCTTTGAGGACATATGAAGAGAGGCAAATAATTTATCAAATGGGCTGGAGAGATTGCCTAGCGGTTAAGAGCGCTGACTGCTCTTGCAGAGGACCCGGGTTCGATCCCCAGCACCCACATGGGGGCCGAGAACCATCTGAAACTCCAATTCCAGGAGAACTCACAGTTCCCGGGGAATCCAAACCCTCTTTGACCTCTGGCATTGCAGGCATGGGTGCACAGAACTTGCTGCACCGTGCAGTGATTCGCACTACAGAATAAAAAATGAAAACAAAAAAATAAATAAAAATAATAACTTTTATTTTTGAAGCCAGATCAATTTAAATGAATCAGAACTGGAGGCTAGTGGCTCAAGCACTTTAATCCCAAGCAATTGGGGAGCAGAGGCAGGTGGATCCTGTTAGTTTAAGGCCTAGCTTATCTAGATAGTGAGTTCCAGGTCAAGCTGGGGCTACAGGAAAGACCCTGTCTCAAAAAAGACAAAAATTGCCAGGCTTGGTGGTGTACCCCCTTTAACTAGAACTTGGGAGGCAGAGGCAGGCAGATCTCTGTGAGTTCAAGGCCAGCCTGGTCTACATGGTGAGTTTCAGGACAGATGGTCTCAAAAAAAGAAAAAAAGACACCCCCCAAAAAAGACAAAGAATCAGAACTTATCTTACATGATGGTTGTTTTTTCATATGCCACCAATACCTACCCATTTATCTAAGTCTGAGGAATGAAGCCATTAGGCTATGTGCATGCAAAGTAAGATCCTTCTCATACTGACGTATAGCACCAGTTCTTCTAGGTCTCATCTCTTCTCTCTCTTCTCTCTCTCTCTCTCTCTCTCTCTCTCATTGTTGCCTACTGTTTTTGGCAGTTTTTAGCCTATACCTAAATAGCAGATCATGAAGAAAAAGTAAGTTCAAACTAATCTTGGCTTCTTCTCTGCTACTTACTGGCTATCTTTATTTTTAGGACATTTTCTGGCAGTTCGAGTAACAAGGAATTGCTATAATGGGAATATATGAGCTTCATAAGCTGGCAGGTGTCTGCCGCCAATCCTATGGCAGCTCCATCTGCTGCCCACCCAGATGCATAAACTGAAATAGTCCATAAAGGCGGCAGAAACCAATGCTTCATCTATGCCATATATTCTATTTCTAACTCTCACAGACAAAAACTTAAAAACACTGCTCCGATAGAAAGTCATTTAACTCTTTGAAGGTGGAACACTTAAAATCCCATGCTCTAAGTAAATAAATCCTTTGTTTAACTTTCTGTCTGTGAAAGCTTTCATAATCCTGTGTTGTAGGGAGGGAGAGACTGTGAGAAAAGAACTTTGAGACAGTATTGTGGGAAACTTTCATGGCGTTCTGGTAGAAAGAATAGATATGAGATGGGGATCTAAAGAAATTTGCTTTGAAACAAAATTTTACTTTTTTTTTTTTTGGCTTTTTGAGACAGGGACTCCCTTATAGCTCCAGCTGGCCTGGAACTCACTCTGTATGCCAGGCTGGCCTTGAACTCAAAGAGATCTGCCTGCCTCTGCATCCCAAGTACTAGTTTACTAGGCTTAAAGGCATGCACCACCATGCCCGCTTAAAGACACTTCTTAGCCCCCATGTGGGTGCTGGGAATTGAACCTGGGACCTCTGCTAGAGCAGTCAGTGCTCTTAACTGCTGAGCCATCTCTCCAGCCCTAAGATTAGGAATATTTTAAGGCCTTGCAGCTTCCCAGTGGGCCTACTTAATGCCATTCTCTGTCCTTGTGAAGCAGTTTGTTTATACTACATGTGATGAACACGAGTTATTTTAAATTTTATTTTTGAATAGAAAGTTCCATAATTTAGAATATCTAGTAATTTGGAACAAAAGCCCCTGGATAATATACGTGTAGTCTCTGTTTTTCAGAATGAAGGGAATGATTTCCATTCAGGTATTAACCTTGTTCTTTTCCGTCTTCCTGCCCCCACCCCCTCACATCTATTGCAGAAACCATCCTTTGTACCCCTCTAGCTCCAGCCATACTAGCACAAGACCCTGCTCAACAAGCCACAAGGGCTTGTCATTTTTTAATTGGACATCTCTACAGCATGTGTTGAAAATACTACAAGGGGCTGGAGAGATGGCTCGGTGGTTAAGAGCACCCACTACTCTTGCAGAGTACCCGGGTTCAATTCCCAGCACCCACATGGCGGCTAAGAATCGTCTTTAACTCCAGTTCCAGGGGAATCTGACACCCTCTTCTGACCTCTGCAGCATGGCACGACACTGGTGCACCAACCTACATGCAGACTGTACATTCATACACATAAAAAAATAGTAAATAAAAAAATACTAGACAATGCAAAAACACGTGCATGTCCTCAACTCCTTTAGAACTCATGTCAAAGAATGTTCAGGGTCAAAGGGAAATCTCCTGTCCAGACTCACTTACAGGCAGGGAGAGGTTCCTTGATGGTAAACCAGGCATCTCTTTTTTTTTTTTTTTTTTTTATTTTTATTTTTTTCCGTATGTGTATGTCAGAAGAGGGTGTCAGGTTCACCTGGAACTGGAGTTCTCCTGGAATTGGAGTTTCAGATGGTTCTCGGCCGCCATGTGGGTGCTGGGGGTTCTCGGCCGCCATGTGGGTGCTGGGGATCGAACCCGGGTCCTCTGTAAGAGCGGTCGGTGCTCTTAACCGCTAGGCCATCTCTCCAGCCCCTAATCCAGGCATGTCTTAGATTGACCCAGCAAGTGAAGCCTCTGGACTACTGTGAAAAGCCTGTCCTTTTGCCCTCTTGCATCATGAGAACCAGATGTTTCTTGGAGACAAATTCCAAGTATAATTCAAATACAGGATAAAAATCCTTTCCATATCTTTTGTACTTTACTTTCATACATACTGAAGTTAACAAGTAGCAGCCTTAGGGCACATCTGAAGCTCTTTTCTAGACCTGAGGACTCAGGTGTCCAAGGAGCTGGTATTACAGGCGGCGGCGGCCCTGGGGTCCCACTGAGGACGGCCATGGGCCTCCAGGCTGTGTGACCCGGAGCCGCAGCAATGCGGGCTCTACCCACCGCCGGGAGGGCGAGTGGCCGCTCGGTGTGGTTGGCAGATTACGGATCTCAGCGGCCTCGCGGAGAAGCCCGGTGGCTGTGTCCGTTCGTTAGCTCGGGTGTCAGGCAGGATGATCAGCGTGGCGTGCAGGGAGCACTGAGAGCATCGGGAGCCCCAAGAGCACTGGGAGCATCAGGCACCACCCGTGCTCGGCTCTAGGCTTCCCGCCCAGCCGTCACCTAGGCTGCGGGGTGACCTAGCAACGACACTCCCTAGGAGCCCCGTGTCCCACAAGACAAAGGCGACATCCGCCTCCCCGGGACACCCGCCTCCAGGGCCGACTTTGCCCGGACCCGCCTTAGGGAAGGCGTGCACAGCCACGCAAAGCGCTGAGTCACGGTGAGGCTGCACGCCGGGAGGCGGGGCCTGAGGTCACGTGAAGGCGGTTTCCCGGGTCGGGTGCTGCAGCCAGGCTTCCGGGTCTTCTGGAGCCGAGCCTGCGCGCTCCGCTGCAGAGCTGGGGTACCCTGAGCGTCAGCAGTATCTTCTCTGTGGATCAGAGATCCCGGATCTGCCTTTCATAGAGACCTTGGGGTGCTGGTGCTGGTGTGGATGCTGGTGTGGATGCTGGTGCTGGTGCTGGTGTGGATGGATGTTGGTGCTGGTGTGGATGCTGGTGTGGATGCTGGTGCTGATGTGGATGCTGGTGCTGGTGTGGATGCTGGTGCTGGTGTGGATGGATGTTGGTGCTGGTGTGGATGCTGATGTGGAAGCTGGTGCTGATGTGGGTGCTGGTGCTGATGTGGACGCTGGTGCTGGTGTGGATGCTGGTCCTGGTGTGGACGCTGGTGCTGATGTGGGTGCTGGTGCTGATGTGGGTGCTGGTGCTGGTGTGGACGCTGGTGCTGATGTGGGTGCTGGTGCTGATGTGAACGCTGGTGCTGATGTGGGTGCTGGTGCTGATGTGGACGCTGGTGCTGATGTGGGTGCTGGTGCTGATGTGGACGCTGGTGCTGATGTGGATGCTGGTGCTGGTGTGGATGCTGGTGATGGTGTGGATGTTGGTGCTGATGTGGATGCTGGTGCTGGTGTGGATGCTGGTGCTGGGGTGGATGCTGGTGCTGGTGTGGATGCTGGTGCTGATGTGGGTGCTGGTGCTGGTGTGGATGCTGGTGCTGATGTGGATGATGCTGGTACTGGTGTGGATGCTGGTGCTGATGTGGACACTGGTGCTGGTGCTGATGTGGATGCTGCTGCTGGTGTGGATGCTGCTGCTGGTGATGCCTGGTGTGGACGCTGCTGCTGGAAGCTTTAGTTTCCCTGAGAACTTGACACTGGGAATGTATTGCAAGTGCAGAGCCAGAGCCTATGGAGGGAATCCCAGTAGAACATCAATCCATGGTGGTTTCTTTTCTTTCATTTTTTTGTAACATTGCTAAACATCCACAAAAGATGTTTAGCTTAAAATTTGGCATAATTTCCTAAAGTGCCCATTCAGAATTCAGAGGTATAAAATACTATGAAATGTAATTAGTGCACACCAACTCAGATTACAGTATAAACTCCCAACATGTGCAGCATTGGTCAGAATTTGGCTATACTAGAGCTCTTAAGCTAGAACCACCAACTCCTTTCTCCTGACAGTGAGAAGACGCTGTTCCTGGAGACCACCTCTGGCCCCAGGCCCCACCGTGAGGAAGCAGGTGTATGGGAGAGTGCTTTGCCAAGTGTAAACAGAAGTCTGCACTAGGTCTGGCCACAGACTAAACAAAATTTTCTGTAGCCACCTTAAGAATGGAAAAGGAGCAGGTCATAGAGGCGCACACCTTTTAACCCATCACTCCGGAGGCAGAGGCATGCGGATCTCTGTGAGTTCAAGGCCAGCCTGGACTACATAGTGAGTTCCAGGCCAGCTGGGTTATAGGGAGATCCTGTCTCAAAAAGACAAAAAATAAATAAATAAATAAAGATTTGAAAAGAAATTGGTGGGTCAGTGTTAATAATATTCTATGTTATTTAACTTGACACATTGGAAGTCTATTGTATCAACATGTAAATCAGTCTTATTTGGGGGAGGGTCTTTTTGAGACAGGGTCTCCTAAAGGTCCCACCTGGCCTGGAACTCACTATGTAGACCAGGATGGCCTTGAACTCACAGAGATCCACCTGCCTCTGCCTCCAGAGTGATGGGATTAAAGGCATCGGCCACCATGCCCGGCCCTCATTAAAATCTAAAATTTTAATGAGATACTTGAACCAGGCATGGTGGCCAATGCCTTTAATCCCAGCACAGGCAGGTTGATCCCTGTGAGTTCAGTGCCAGCCAGGTCTACATAGGGAGTTCCAGGCTAGCTGGGGCTACAAGGAGACCCTGTCTCAAAAAAGACCAAATAAATAAGTAAATAAATAAATTTTAATGAGATACTTATATTTTTGTAGTAAGTCTTCAAATCTGGTCACTAAATTTTCATTGGAATACTTAAGTTTTGTTTAGATTTTATAACATTTACGGTCAAGAAGTCAGTGAGTTCACATTCCTGGCTTGCTCCAAATTTATGTAAAAGCTACCAAGTGAAACACCAAATTTTGGTGTTTTGTTTGTTTGCTTTGGTTTTGGTCTTTACCTACACAGGGTATCATTCTCACTCCAGCTCATGATGGCCTGATTGTGGCAGTCTTTCTTCCTCAGCCTCTGAAGTGCTGGGATTAAAGTTGTCACACACCACACATAGACGAAATCAGTTTTGAACAAGTTAAATAGGCTAAAAATTTAGTTTTAATCATATTAGCTGCATTTCAAATGCTCAATAGCTACATGTGGCTGATGGCTATTGTGTTGAGCCATGCAAGGGTATGGAAATATGAAGTGAGATTATGAGAATAATAAATAATGTTTTGGATCCTTGACCTGTTTGTAAAACAGTTTTCTCTCCCTCCTCCAATACTTGCTTTCCATAGGGAGGCTACCACTCACTAATCACTAGTCTAGTTAAGTACTTCCTAGAGAAAAAGCCTATATAAGGCCACTATCTGGAATGGAGATGTTTGTAAATGCCTCTATCATAATGAACAAATAGAGGGATGCATAAATTCAACTACAGTACTGAAAGGTAACCAGGACTCAAAGGAAGAACAGGAGTGTTTCAGGTAGAAACTTTCAGTCAGGCAGGAAATAAGGAAGAAAAGGGTGAAGGGAACATAGCCCTCAGGACCATATACAAATATGCTGAGGTCAGTGGAGTGCATGTACTAAGGTAGGGCCCTGGCTGAGGATGAGCCAGCTAGAGGGAAAATTAGAATGCAATGCTTTTTCATTCTGTGTGCTAGGGAGTCAGAAGATGACTTCTGACTTGAAGGCACTTAAAAAGGATTCCTCCTATAATATACATGAATTAGTGTTTACTAAATACTAAATCTAAGACGGGCCTGGAAAGTTCACACCCATAATCCTAGTATTCAGGAGGCTGAGGCAAGAGGACTGATTGGAGTTCAAGGCCAGCCTGGGCTACATAGCAAGGCCTTAACTCTAAATAAATAAGAAGTTAACTCGACAGTTCATGAGAAAGGGTGTAGTAAATACTTTCTGTCCTCAGTACATGTATGGATGATCCAGTTACAGCACATTTATCCAGTTGAAAAACATGTACTGTGAACAATTACCTAGAGGCTAGGTGCTTTCTTCCTTTCTGATTCCCATCAAGATAGGTCAATAGCAGCTTCCCAAGGATTATTCTGATCACGTACTGGAGGAATCTTACGTACTGGAGGAATCTTAGGTTTAGATGGTGGGTAAACTTTGGAAACTGTTCCTTTACACTCCTCACTTGGAGATAGTCACAAAATCCCCTTTGCCCAGTGAATGATGCTGTGCCAACAAGAGATTGTGTCAACAAATAGTTAACTTAAAGGCTTTATAGAAATAGCTAACTTAAAGCCCTGTCTCGAAAAGACCAAAAAAAAAAAAAAAATAGCTAACTTAAGAGGATTTATAGACATGTCTAACATCTCGTAGACCCATTTTAATAACTATCAAGTCTATGCACAGCCACATCATGTGGGTCCAGAAAATATCCATAAAAATGTTCATCTAAGCTTGTCCAGCACTTAGTAAGTGGAAGTGCCTAGAGTCAAGTATTTTAGCTGACCCCCAAGTTGATAAAAATATCAAAACAAAAAAATTTGTTTTCCTGACACATTCTGCTTCTCACCGTTTTTCTAAGCATGGGCCCTTTCCAACTCAAAAGCAGTCTGGGGTGGGGATGGGTCTTCATTCATTTAAGTAAGTACGCTTCTTACCCCCCCACCCCCACCCCCCAGCCTGCGCGCGTTGAGGCAGTACATCCTTTTCAGTCTAGTTCCCTCTTTTCTCAGGCTTCTGTGGTGCCGCCCCTCCCGCGGCCCCACCCTGCCGCTTCCTGACCCCGCCCCGTCCACAGCCACTGGCCCCGCCCCTGCCCTCCTGACCCCACCCCCTCAGCCCCGCCCCCGCCGCAGCCTATAAAATGCGGCCGTGGGGCACGGGGCACGGCGGCGCGCACTGGGCATGCTCCGCGGTAGTCCCGGACTGGGAGCTAGTAGGAGCCGGTGCGCGACCCCGAGGGACGCCGAGCCGCTGCCGCCCGGCCTGGGCCGCCGCCGGGCCGCATCCACGAGGCCCGCTGTCCCCGCGCGCCATGGGGCTGCTGTCTCAGGGCTCGCCGCTGAGCTGGGCGGACACGCAGCGCCACGCCGACCACGTGCGGCGCCACGGCATCCTTCAGTTCCTGCACATCTACCACGCCGTCAAGGACCGCCACAAGGACGTGCTCAAGTGGGGCGACGAGGTGAGCGCGGCCCGGCCCGCAGCCTTTGTTCGGGAGGCCTGCGGGAGGCCCCGGCCATTCATTCCCGTCGGTTCCCCTTCCACAGAAGCGGGGTGGGCACCGGGCGGGCGGAGCAAAGTGTGTAAACAGTGCGCGCGCGATCGCCTGCCGCCGCCGCCCCGGCCGCGGAGGTGCGTGTGACCCCGGCTGACTGGTCCTTGCAGATGTCCGGCCGGCTGGCTTCCGCTCCATCGTCTGGGCATTCTGTTTAAACTTCCCTAACAGCTATCACCGCCCCAAACTTTATAGTTAAGAATTGAAACAAATAAATGACTAGAATAAGGGCTTGCAGCAGTCTTCCTAAAGGACGGGCGACGCTTCCCGATGCAGTTTAACAGTAAATGCTCACAACTCCGGAGTGAGGGTTCGCTGGTGTCCCTGTCACCTAGAGGCTGCAGCTGAACTTGACCTGGCAGAGCTTAAATATGTGTTGTGCACAAAATCTCTGGATTCTCGGTGTGTTTGTTGGCGTTATCTGGAAAGCAGGGGTGCCAGACTGTTTTATATATACATATATATATATGTACACATATTATATATATAGTATTTGTGTGCATTTTCTGTTTTTAAAAAGCATGTTAATATAAGCTACATTAAATTAAAGGACTTCTAGAGGAGTCGGTCCCTTCTCGTGTGGTCTCCGGGTCTGCCCTAAACAGTGTGCCACTCCTGTAAGTTATCTTGTGAGGGGTGTTAGCACTTTGGGCTTGTGTTTCAAAGTGTTGCCCCGAACCAGTTTAGAATACCTATCCTCAGGCTGGAGAGATGGCCTAGCGGTTAAAAGCGCCGACTGCTCTTACAGAAGACCCGGGTTCGATCCCCAGCACCCACATGGCGGCTGAGAACCGTCTGTAACTCCAATTCCAGGAGAACTCCAGTTCCAGGGGAATCCGACACCCTCTTCTGACCTCCGCGGCATTGCACGACACGGGTGCACAGACCTCATTCATACACATAAAAAATAAAAAATAAAGAATACCTATCCTTGCAAAAAATTCGTTTTTCTGTATTTAATATTGGTAGATAATAGTACCATGTATAACTGAAAGAATTGCGCTTAAATTAGGAAAGTATAATGACTAGTAATTCACATTTCTACAAAATCTATCTATCGCATTTTTCAGAGGAAGAGGACACACAACATGTGTGGCCAGCCCTCCAGGTTTAATCTAAAGTTCATTGGGTTTTTTGGCATCTGACAGTTGTTTTCATTGATGAAGCATGCACCCTTCACAGGGCAGCAACACTGTGTCTCTTGTTCACCTGCTTTTCCCAGGGCCTAACTTTGTATCTGACACACTTGGCATCATTTATTATAGTTCTTGTAGAGCTAGTGTTTCTTGAGCACTTAAAAATATTTGTGCCTCTTTTGACATTTAACTAGGAGTGTGTAAAAAATAAAAAGGAAAGCAGCTATTATCTTACATCAGCAGTTCAGCCTAGCACTGGCAGAGACCCCTAAAATGCCTGCCTTTTCTCCATTCAACCAGGATCTTCCCAGATCCCCTACCCTTCCTCTTTTGAAACATGCTCCTCCTGTGGGCTGGAAGAGCATGTACAGCTACCTGTTTCTAGTGATTTGCTGCTGAGTGTTTGGGCGTGAGCTGTAGAGGAGGATCCTAAGGGAAGCACACAGTATCCCTCACGACAGGCCTGGGTGGACAGAGCCTTAGTGATAGGTTTGCCTCCTCTCCCCCTAGAAGATCAAGAGGAATAGAGAAGAGTGGCAAAATTGTGAACTTGTCTTTTGTTTTTCAAGGGGAGACTGTGGGTGTGGGGCCCAGCATTTCAGCCAGTTAACACTTGACGAGAGGATGCTGGGTAGATCTGTGAGAACTTGGAGTGGCAGTGGAAATCCTCCAGCAGCGAGTGGATGGCACCACCCTTACCTGACAGTGTGCCAGGGATCTTTTGTAGAAACTTCATAACTGCTGAAACGGCAGCTTCAGATTTCTTGTTGCACATATTCTATCATAAGTAATATACAAACAAAGCTGTAAGCCAAATTGTCTTCCAGCTTTACATTGTTGAGAGGTCACTTGGAAATAGCCCAACACTGGAAGAATTATTGTGAAAAGTGCCTAGGCGATGAGGAAGAATGCCTCTGTCCCCTCCTCCAAGATGATTTACCTCCTACCTTTGACCACCAGAGTGCACTTACTAATGCTTCATTGTGGTACTTTTACATTTCTTATGGGTGGCGTGATGGTTTCTGGGGATCTCAGGCTAGAGTATTTGTTGGTGCCTCTGTTAGCACCAAGGCAACTGTCCTCCTGTGAGGTAGGAGCCTGGCTTGCAAACTGTTGGGAAATGAATGTACTGTACGAGAGTCCAACAGGATGGTTTTGTACACTCTAAAATTTTTTAAATGTATGATACAGTATTGTTAACTGTGGGGATGATGTACCAATTACTGGAATTTGTCATCTTGCATAAATGGAACTTGGTACTTTCCTGTCATCTTGCCCACCTGTGTCTGTGTCCTCTTTGTTCTGAGGAGGTTAAATGTCTTAGATAGCTCATGTAAGTGAGATAACGTATTTGTTCTGTGGCAGGTTTACTTCACTCCTCATGATACTATCAAGGCACATCCAAATTGTCATGTTTTCCAGCATTTTTAAAAAAACATTATTTCTTATTTGTGTCTTTGTGTGTGCACTTTAGTGCTGGAGTCCTCAGGCAGAGGTGTCAGATCCCCAGGAGCTGGATTCACAGCTGGCTGTTGGCTGCCTGATCTGGGCACTGCTGGTCCTCTGACGAGCAGCGCTTGCTCATAACTGCTGAGCAATCTCTCTGGCCCCTCGTAGCACTTTACCAAAAGCTGTACAGTGCTGTGCTGTCTCTCTATGTCGCCACACCTGGCAATAAATGATCTCTTTTAGAGAAAGTTCAGTGTATTGCTGAGAATGTGTTCTGCAGTGCTGTCTATTTAATATATACTCACTATATGGAGCAGCTTGGCCTCAAGGCCCACCTGCTTCAGCCTCCTTAAAGGTGTGCACCACCACACCCAACCTGTTTATTATGTATTTTTTCCTGGGTGACCTGTGGTTTGATGAGTGTGGTATTAAAGTCAATAGATTTGTAACCAAAGCTCCATGAGGTTTATCTTATGAACTGGAGTCAGAAGTCAGCAGTGGGTGCGCCTCATGATATGCACAGAGCAGATGTCTGCAGGCAGCTGGGAGTCTTAGTACATTGGACAGCAAACGGGCCTGGCTTTCTGCAGAAGCCTTGGGAAGCGACTGAGAAACAGTCTGAGTAGATAAAAGTAGAGAAAGGTGTGGTGAGTGGTGTGGGCCCTGGAGATGAGGCCCCTGTTTGACAGAAAGTGTTCTAGATATGCTGCGTTAGTGTTCTAGATATTCTGGACAGGCATGATATCAAACAGCACTTTGTGTGGTTTGATGGTACACTTAGGGGGCCATGGACGTGGCTGACAAAAACAACAGCAACCAAACCATAAAACTGGTCATAGGTGTGGTTGGAAAGGGGAACTTTAGAAATGTTCAGTTCTGTATACTAGAAGTGTTTATACCTCCTCACAAGAAAGAACCCTGTGTCTAGAGGCTGCCAGACTATGTGACCTGGAGCCTGGACACTTCACTTTCTTTCTCTGTTCTAGTTCGCTTTTCCATAGCTGTGACAAAACAGTCACCAATACCAACTTGGGGAGGAAAGAAATTATTCAGCTCACATCTCCAGGGTCAGAGTTCATCATTAGGGAGCCCAAGATAGGAACTCAGGGCAGAAACCTTGAGGCAGGAGCTGAAGCACAGGGCATTGAGGAATGCTGCTGACTGGCTTGCTCCCTTGGCCCATGCTCAACCTTCCATTTTAAACAATATATAACAACCTGCCCAGGGGTGGCACTGCCCACAGTGGGGTAGACCCTCCCACATCACTCAACAATCAAGACAATACTCCACAGAGGTGGCCACAGGCCAGTCCAATGGAGGGAGCTCCCCTATTTGAAGGCTCCTTCAACCCAGGTGTGGCAAGTTGACACTAAAGCTATCCAGCACACCCTTGCAATTTGAGTGTGTACGATTTGAATAAGTTTTTTGTTTGTTGTTGTTATTGTTTTTTTTAATTTTTTAATATATTTTTGTATGTGTATGAGTGTACTGTCTGCATGTAGGTTTGTGCGCCCATGTCGAGTCGTGTCGTGTCGTGTCGTGTCTTGCAATGCCGCGGAGGTCAGAAGAGGGTGTCAGATTCCCCTGGAACTGGACTTCTGGAATTGGAGTTATAGACGGTTCTCAGCTGCCATGTGGGTGCTGGGAATCAAACCCGGGTCCTCTGCAAGAGCAGTCGGTGATCTTAACCGCTAGGCCATCTCTCCAGCCCCTGTTGTTGTTGTTTTAATAGTATCTCTTGTGTAGCCCAGGCTGGTGCTGGCATTGCTTTCTTTCTTCTTGTTCTTAAACATGCCTGGTTCACCTTTCATCTGACAGGTCAGGGCCTACCCATAGCCACCATTAACAGAAGCTCTCACAAAAGTGCCAGGCAAAGACCTTGTTTGGCCCCATGATGGGGCTGAAAAGAAGAGGTGAGTGAAGTTTGTGTGCTCTGATGCATGTTGGGAAAACAAGCACAGTGCCGGTGGTCGTTCAGGCCACACATGATCTTCAGGTACACATTTTCTTTATAGCTTAGTGTGCACGCATTAAAATGCTGCTGTGTGGCCAGGAGTTAGCCCAGTGGCCGAGTTCTTTCCTAGTGTGCATAAGACCCTTAGATCAATCCCCCAGTATTGCCAAAGAATAAATCATTTAAGGCTGATCTAGGAGCTCTGTAATACATAGGGTGATAAACGCCACTCATGATTTCTTGTAACGTTACTGTCAGTGACTTTTCCAAGTACTTAGCATAGACTTGAAATCTGATTCCAAGTTTAGATTATTTGCACTGAATGATACATTGTCAAATCTCCTTTCACAGACTCAAACGGTGCTGGTTGGAGGAGTGTCCGAAAATAATGTTTGGAGGCAAATGGTCATAATGAGACCATTATTTTGTATAATTAATATATGCAAATAAAATGTTTTAAAAGTCTTAATGCATAAAAAAGAAAGCAGATACTTTCTATATTTTAGCCAAGTGCAATATTTCTCAAAAGACAAGAAATTATCCTCTAGACGCAGGTTAGGTACTCAGCACTCTGTGGCTGCCAACCACTGTCAGTAGCTCCAGTTCCAGGGACTCCACTGCCTCCTCTGACCTCTGAGGGTGCTACACACAGTGCTTTATGTGGAGGCAAAACTCTCATTCTCATAAAATGAAAATAAATAAATTTTTAAAGAAGTTATCCTGATGTTCAGAATAGTAGATGTGGACTTTAAGACAAAAATGAATGCAGGATCTAATACTATGAGTTTGTTATCCTGGGTAAAACCAATAAAACTGAGTTGAGATTTGTTAAGGGTTGGGCTATCATGTATTGAATTTGGATTTCCAGTTTGATGTAGGCCTTTAGAAAAATATAGAACTTATTAATAAGTCAATGATTCTAGAACAGAAGAGCCCTGAGTTGTAAATACTAAATGGACAAAGGGAAAGTCATTTGAGTCTAACTGAATAGTCTTTGAGGCTTTAGAAAAACTGACATATTGTTGCTGACCTCAGTGTTATAAAATGGGGACAGTACTAATTTCCTTATAGGATTATATTGAAGTTAAATTAGATAATGCATCAGATATGTCTTAGTTCTAGGATTTGAACCCAGGGCCTTGTGCATGCTAGGTGAGCACTATATTTCCAGACCCTTTTAAACTTTTAAAAACTGGAAACAAAGCTGGGCGTGGTGGAGCACACCTTTAATCCTAGCACTTGGGAGGCAGAGGCACGCGGATCTTTGTGGGTTCAAGGCCAGCCTGGTCTACAGAGTGAGTTCCAGGACAGCTGGGGCTACAGGGAGACCCTGTCTCAAAAAGACCAAAAAAAAAAAAAGAAAAAAAATGGAAACAGTCTCATCTCACTAAGTTGCTCAGGCAGGGCTTGAACTCTTATCTTCCTGCCTCAGTTTCCTAAGTAGCTAGGATTATAGGCCTGTGACATCACAGTGACCCATATATCTCATTTAGGTAGCCATAGTCATTGGGGCTGAGGCGGTCCACATATTTAGGGTTTTTTTCCCTCCCTAATAAATTGAAATTTGACAATCAGATTTCATTAGCTTAGTGATGGAACTTTCCAAACCATTTCTTAATAGGTGTCACAAGAATTCTGGTTTTCTCTGTAGGTCGTTGAGTTTGCTGAAGCACGAAAAGAAAAGCTCTATGCCTTTCTGTTTAGCTGCCTCTGACATGGATTCAGCAGTGTTGATTGACGTACATCGAACAACAGTGAATCACGGGGGAAGAGTCTTCTGACATTGCATTTGTTCTCCTTCAGACAGGGTCTCATGTAGCCCAGGCTGACCTCAGACTCAGTACGTACCTGAGAGTGACCTTGAACTCCTAATCCTGGGGTTTGGGCATGCACCACCATTCCTGGTTTATGAAGTGCTGAGATTACCCAAGGCTCTGTGTGCTAAGTAAATAGTGTATCCACTGAGCCACATCTCCAGGTCATGTTTTATTTATTTATTTATTTATTTATTTATTTATTTATTTATTATGTGTGTGTGTATTGAGTATACTGTCTGCATGTAGGTTAGTGCACCTGTGTCGTGCAGTGCCGTGAAGGTCAGAAGAGGGTGTTGGATTCCCCTAGAACTGGAGTTAAAGATGGTTCTCAGCTGCCATGTGGGTACTGGGGATCGAACCTGGGTCTTCTGCAAGAGCAGTCGGTGCTCTTAACCGCTAGGCCATCTCCCCAGCTCCTGTTTTAATTTTTTAAAGAAATGGGTTCTCACCAGGACCTAGGCTGGCCCCAAACTGTTGGGCTGAAGCTTCAGCCTCCTATATTGCTGGGACTACTGCACATCCCGTCATACCTAGCTTGCCCTGACTCTTCTTTGAGACTCATCTTTGTACTGTCTGCATGTAGGTTTGTGCACCCGTGTTGTGTCATGCAATGTCGCGGAGGTCAGAAGAGGGTGTCGGATTCCCCTGGAACTGGAGTTCTCCTGGAATTAGAGTTATACAAGGTTCTCAGCCACCTTGTGGATGCTGGGGATTGAACCCGGGTCCTCTGTAAGAGCGGTAGGCCATCTCTCCAGCCCCAACGTCAGCATCATTTTAACCGTTTCCTGCTTGGTAACACCTGTCTTTTTGAGACAGGTGTCCCTGTAGCCCCAGCTCTCCTGAAACTCGCTATGTAGACCAGGCTGGCCTTGAACTCATAGATATCTGCCTGTCTCTGCCTCCTGAGTGCTGGGATTACAAGTATGCACCACCACACCCAACTTGACGTATTGTAATTTTAGATTTTACATGTTGATGTGACCGATTTTGAGTTTTGTGTGTGTGTGTGTGTGTGTGTATGTGTGTGTGTGTGTGCCTTTATTGTATGTTGCTAACATACTTTGTTGAAAGGATTGCCATTTCTTCACCTCCAAAGCTGTCTGTGCAGTTTTGTTGCTGCCCTGGTCCATCGACCTGTTTGTCTTTATGCCAAGAGCATAAAGCTCCTTTGATTTCTACAGAATCCTGAGTGATGCTGAGGTCAGGAGATCCATCTTTCTATATTCCATTCTCAGCTCATTTAGTTCTTCCAGGTACTTTGAATTTCCCCATCAGTTTCAGGACCAGGTAAGCAGTTTCAATAAACCCTTACAGGTTTTTGATTAAGATTATATGGAGTTACTGGGGTATGGGTGAGGGCTGCTTGGAGGAGCAGGGAGGGGCCCACCCAAGTCTTAGTGCTGCCTGAAGGCTGGAGGCTTGGAGTTCTCTGCAGGCTTTACAGGCAGCTGGACAGTTTAGTTGCAGTGTCTCATCATGGTCTTGGGAAGAGCCCTGTGGATTTTGTTAGTTTCAGGAACTTCCTAGATTTAGGAACCTCCCTCTTCCCTCTCCTGGTGAAATGTTTTAATTTGGAGGAAATTGCTACATAGTTTAAGTACTAGGTTATTTCTTCTAGATCATTTGATAATGGCTCAAAAAGTAGGCTAAAGATAAGCCTACAGCATAGGGTAGGAAGGAGGATATGGGCCAAGGCTTTAGAGGTAAAGAATTCTGTATATTAGAAGGACCTGGTTTGGAGATGACTGAGTCCCAGGTGTTTAGGATGGGTAATGATGTGAGGAAGAGTCCCTGTAGGAGTATTTCTGGGAGAGTTGGCATGGATGTTCCAGCTAAAGCCCTTAGGTAGTCTGCACTGGTGCTTGGGAATACTAGAGTCCTGTGAGGAACGGAACTGCCCTGGCTGGGCCCCAGAATGCTGATGGAGACTCATTGCAGGATAGGAGCCTAAGAAGGAACTGTGGGCATTAGCAGGACTGCTATTTGGTACTATCTTTCAAGAGATAGGGAAAACTACAAACTAAATAAATCCATTGGTTTGCCAGGTGGGCAGGCACCAGGAATTCTGGAATAGTGTATTTAGAATATGTGAAAGATTTGTGAAAGAACCCCCCCCCCCAAAAAAAGGTATTTTTTTCGTTAAATAAATGCCACAAGTCCCTACATACGGCTTATATAATCCTTGAAGTGTTATAGTTTTTAGAAGGAAGACTTAAACTGGGGAGCACATGTGTTTGGGCCATGTGGGTACTGTTTCTTTTTTTCTTTTTTTTATTTTATTTTATTTTTTATTTTTGGTCTCCCTGTAGCCCCAGACCAGGCTGGCCTTGAACTCACAAAGATCCACCTGCCTCTGCCTCCCAAGTGCTAAGATTAAAGGCGTGCGCCACCACGCCTGGCTTTCTTTTCTTCCTTTTTAAAATACCTTATTACATTTAATTGGGTGCATATACACTGTATGAATCTGTACAGCTCATGGGAATTGGTTCTATGCTTCTACCATGTGGATCACAGGGATCAAACTCAGGTAATCAGGCTCAGCAAGAGGCACCTGCACCTACACCTGCTGAGCCATATCCCAGCCCTTTTCTTTCCTTTGGGCCTCATGTAGTCCAGGCTGGCCTTGAACTTGTTATGTAGCCAAGGGTGAGCTTGAACTTCCTCACCTTCTCCCTCCATTCCCAAGTGTGAGGGTGTAGCTGCCATGCCTGATTTTATGTGGTGCTGGGGCTGGGACTCAGGACTTCACATATGGTAGGCAAGTATCTACAACTTATCACTGTCCTATCATGAAACTGAACGTGTGCTGGATCAGTGTTAGGATAAATCTCTGTTTGGTCGTTTTCCTTGAGTAGAGTTTAAGAAGATGAGGAAGCGCATAACCAGATGGTAGAGAGCTTGCCTGTCCTAGGACAGATGAGAGAGAGGGAGAGGGGAGAAGAGGGGAGGGGAGAGATCAGAAACATGTAGTAAGCTTGCCCTCTAGCCAAAAAATAAGCTCTTGTTTGTTTTAATTCTTATTTATTTTTTTATGTGTACGAATGCTTTGCCTACATATATGCATGTATAACATGTGCATGCCATGCCTGTGGACATCAGAAGAGGGTACTGGATTGTCTGGAACTGGAGTTATGCCCGGTTGTTAGCTGACATCAGTGCTGGGAAACTAGCTATAGTCCTGGGCCAGAGCAGCCAGTGCTCTGAACTGCTGAGCCATCTCCTGTCCTTCATTCCTTTTGTTTGTTGTTTCTTTCCCTTTTTTTGAGACAGATTCTGATAGATCATTGTTATCCTACTCTGTAGGTCTTTCTATATTCTTCCCATTTTTTGTGTATCTGAGATAGGACTTTGTAGTTGAACTAAGTTCTATGAGATTACAAAAGGATTCCAAGACGGATGTTCTGGATTATATAAAGTCCGCATAGATCCATTGCCATCTTTGTTTCCTTGTTTTTAATACAGTTAACTCCTTTCTTCCCGAGCAGAATGCCGATTTAGCAGAAACCCTAAGGTAAGAGACTCCCTGACCATTTTCCTTGAAACTATTAAAACTCTAAGATGTGGGCTGGGGACATGGCTCTTTGGGTAAAGTGTTTAGAAGTGTAGGATCTGAATTCAAATCCCCAGAACCCATGTAAAAGCCCAGTGTGGTAGTGCAGGCAGCTTACAAGGAGATGGGCATAGAACCAGGAGAATCCATACAAGGTGGTGGGCCGGTTACCTGGTAGAAAGTGGTAAGGTGGAAGGGGAGGACAGACACAACACGAGTGTTGTGCATGAGTACATGTTACACACACAAAGAATCGTTGTGATTTTTGTCCCACTGGAATTAATCACCGGAATCACAAGCTGAGGCTCTTAGAGCTTCAGAAATAAAGGAAAGGTCTTAAAGTATCTGAGAGTAGATTGCACTTCTCCAGAGTAAGAGTCACAGCCAAGAAAGTTAGCCATTAGGGCTGGAAAGATGTCTTAGCACTTAAGACAACTGGCTGCTTGTTTTTTTGTTTGTTTGTTTGTTTGTCTTTTTGAGACAAGTTTTCCCTTTAGTCCCAGCTAGCCTGGAGCTCACTATGTAGAACGGGCTGGCCTTGAACTCACAGTGATGCCCCTGCCTCTGCCTCCCGAATGCTGGAATTAAAGGCATGCACCACCATGCCCAGCCTAAGATGGTTCTTAGCTGCCATGTGGGTGTTAGGATTTGAACCCAGGTCCTCTGCAAGAGCAGTCAGTGCTCTTAACCACTAAGCCATCTCTGTAGCCCCAACACTGGCCGTTCTGTAACTCCAGTTCCAGGGGATCTGAATCTCTTTTCTAATCTCAGGTATTGCATGAGAGGGGTGCACTTACATACATGCAGGCAATACACGTAGCACACATAAAATAAGAAATAAGTAAAACATTTTTAAAAATAAAATTAATAAAAAGTAAGTACTTAGTGTACATCGTGAACTCCTTAGTCCTTAGTCTACAGGAAAAACACTAATGAGTTGAGCAGTGTGGCTGCAGTCTTCCAAGACAGTCTGCTGGTGTGTCATACCTGTGAAAACTCAGAGGCAGAACTGGCTCTTCCCATAGCCTTCCCAGGGCAGCAGGTAGTCAGGCAAGACTAGAGACCCAAAGGAAGCAGCTCTAACTAAGAGCTTTGAGGTTCTTTAAAATGTATATTTATTTTTATGTGTGTGAGGCTGCATGTATGTAAGTGTACTTCATGCATGCAGTGCCTGCAGACACCAGAAGAGGGCATCAGATCTCCTGGAACTGGAATTACAGATGGTTGTTAGCTGCCATGTGGATATTGGAAAACTAAACCCTGGTCCTTTGCAAGAATAGCTAGTACTCTTAACCACTGAGCCATCTCTCCAGCCCCAGGCTTTGAAATCCTTGACCTTTAGACATGATTCAAATTAGTATAAATATTCTGGGTCCTGACTAACATGGTTGGGACTACCCTGGTAGTCAGATCAGCTAATGTCCCAGTACAGCTCTGAAATGGGAACCCTAATGCTGTCATTGTGAGTTGTGATTAAGAAAAAGTATCTGCATTCAGATTCTTACCATGTAGGGATGGTATTGAACAGGGGTCTCGGGGTTTGAATTACAATGCTATTTAGTAAGGAAACTTGTTCTACTTGGGCTTTGAATTACAGGGTGCCTGAGTTATGTTAGAGACCAAATCAAACTTCACATTTTAGTAACTTGATATGGTTTCTTCTCAAGTTTGTGGGGGAAAACTAGTTTGGTTCACAAACAAGGCGGGGCTTTATATGTGTCAGGAAATTAAAGCTAATATGCCAAAGTATAATTGCATGTTTTAAAAAATTAGCCAACATAAATTCAGAGACCCAGAAAATGGATGTCTTATGCTGTCCTTAAAACATGAATGAGCTTGATGCTGGAGAGATGGCTCAGCGATTAATAGCACTGGCTGCTCTTGCAGAGGACCCTGGTTTGATTCCCAGCACCCACATGGCGGCTGACAGCCATCCATAGCTCCACTTTCAGGGGATCCGATGCCTTCTCCTGACTTCCATGGGCACTGCATGACACGGGTACACTTTGATACATGCAGGCAATTCACTTCATACACATGAAACAAGATAAAAAATAAGAAATAAAATATATTAAAAAAACAAACCATGAAAGAACAGGGCCAGTGAGACGGCTGGGTGTGCAGGTGCCTGTCCCTAGGGCTGACAGCCTGAGTTCAGCAGGACCAGTGAGACACCTGGGTGCGCAGGTGCCTGTCCACAGGCTGACAGCCTGAGTTCAGCAGGGCCAGTGAGACACCTGGGTGTGCAGGTGCCTGTCCATAGGCCTGACAGCCTGAATTTAGCAGGGCCAGTGAGACACCTGGGTGTGTAGGTGCCTGTCTGTAGGCTGATAGCCTGAGTTCAGCAGGACCAGTGAGACATCTGGGTGTGCAGGTGCCTGTCCACAGGCTGACAGCCTGAGTTCAGCAGGACCAGTGAGACGGCTGGGTGTGCAGGTGCCTGTCCATAGGCTGACAGCCTGAGTTCAGCAGGGCCGGTGAGACGGCTGGGTGTGCAGGTGCCTGTCCATACGGCTGACAGCCTGAGTTCAGCAGGGCCAGTGAGACACCTGGGTGTGCAGGTGCCTGTCCATAGGCCTGACAGCCTGAATTTAGCAGGGCCGGTGAGACAGCTGGGTGCGCAAGTGCCTGTCCACAGGCTGACAGTCTGAGTTCCAGCCCCGGGGCTGGGTGTGCAGGTGCCTGTACACAGGCTGACAGCCTGAGTTCCAGCCCCAGAACCCACTTGGTAGAAAGATAAAACTGACTCCCCAAAGTTGTTCTCTAACTACCGCAGGAGCACGGCGGCCTGCTCCTCTCAGCAGTGGACAGGTAAGTAGAGGGGGCAGGAAAGGGAGGGTCTCCGTGCACCACTCTCCTCTGTCCAGTCTTGTGCGTCCAGGTCAGAACCTTGTATTTTTCCATTTTGGTCCAGTGATACCTGATACAACTTTTCGAAGTACTGTAAGTATTGTAGCCTGTACTGTTTGAGACTAGAGTTGAAATTTTATTTTGTTTTCATTTATTTTAAGTCTAGATAACCACTTGTGCTTAGAGCTGCTGTATGGAAACATGGCTTGTTTTCCTCGTGGAGTCACAATCTTTCCTCCAAGTCCTATTTTTATTCTCTTTTAAAATCTTGGTTTTTTTCACCAGGCGTGGTAGTGCATGCCTTTAATCCCAGCACTCAGGAAGGCAGAGGCAGGCGGATCTTTGTGTGTTCAAGGCCTGGTCTACATAGTGAGTTCCAGGACAGCTTGGGGCTATAGGGAAACCCTGTATCAAAAAGACCAAAAAATAAAATAAAGTAATAAGAATAAAAATAAAATCTTGTTTTTTCACACGGGCCTCTCTGCTCACTAAACTAGGCATGTGAAGAATGCTTTGTTTGTGTGGGCCAAAGTGATTCAAGGAAGTGACTTCACCTAATCCTGAGATGCACATGTATGCAGTGTTAAGACTGAGGTTGCTTCCCCCCCCCAAAAAAAAAAGCCAGCGTAGTGGCACATGCCTTTAATTCCAGCACTCAGGAGGCAGAGGCAGGCCAATCTCTGTGAGTTCAAGGCCAGCCTAGTCTACATAGCAAGTTCCAGGACGGCTGAAACTAAGGGGGGGGGGGCACGACCCTGTCTCAAAAACACACACAAAAAAATTGAGGTTGCTGATTAATATGTTGTAAGTAGTAGCCTTCTGTGGAAGTGGACCTCCTAGTCTAGCATGCTAGATGCCACAGCAGACCAGGCCAGGCTGAAGCTGTGTCTATTTTAAACTTCTAGAGTGTATTATTTAAATGGGGGGCTCGGGGACTATTTTCTTTCCTTTCTTTTTTTTTTTTTTTTTAGCCAATGTTTTATTGAAGCTCTGTGCATTTCATACAAATCAAATTACATTACAAATCAAATCTAGACCCATCCCCCCTTCTTGCCCCCCCACGCCACCGGATCTCAAGCATTCTACCAAACATGTTTTTCATCTTTTGCTCAGTCTCTCTCAGAATTCTCAATGCAGAAGTTTACTGTTTTGAGCAGAAGTTCACCGTTTCACTCAGTTCTTTGATGCAGTCTTTTCTGTTGTTGTTGTTGTTGTTGTTCCTTCCAATTTGCATCACTCCAAAATATACATATATACGCCACATATATCATAGGTTTTAGCATCTTCAGCTTATGATTTTTTTTAATTAGGCTGAAAGATGTCATGTTTGAAGTCTTCTCCTTGGGAAGCCCAAACCACCATCAGTTCTGCCCTTGTGTTCCACACTGGGGTTTTCCCTTCCCATGGTCACTAAATGAGGTCCAGTAAGCAGGGGACTATTTTCTTAAGATATACAAGATGTTTTAAGGCTTGATCTAACTTCACACTGCTAAAACATTTTCCCTTTGAAGCACAAGGCAATTCATAATAACAACTCACCAATTTACAGTAGTACCATATAATGAAATAGTACAGGCAGAAAAGTATAGCAACAGTTTTGGCTTTGAACTTACTGGTTCTCTAAAGCTGCTAAAATGTGATCAAAACACAGTAGTTCTCACATTCGTGATGTCATTAGTCTTTGTCTAACCTGAGTGTTCACCTTGAACCAAACTGATCCATATCAAAATTTAGTAGATCTGTATTGAATTTCTCACTCATGTTTCCACCAGGTTAGACACAGCTGTTCTTGGCATTTGGACTTTCCCCACCTAAGTGACTGAAAGTTAAGTAATATTGGTGCGGCTAAGCTTTGGGGGCTTCACGTTTGAGAGCCGTGCCACGTATGGAAATGGTGCCATCATTCTTGATGGCTGACCATACTCCCCCCAAATTGATTATTCTTATTTTGCTGTGTGGGAAAACTGTTTTCTAGACCTAAGACATGGTCCCTAGACTTACAAGTTTATAATCCAGGGGGGAGGTGTTGTGGTGTGATGTCTACCAAATAAATGGGCTCAGTTTATCTGTTCCTCCTGGGGCACAGGACAGGGTGGGAAGGGGGTGTTGTAGGATTAAAGGTGTGGCCACCACTCCTGGCTTGGAATGTAATCTTAAGGGCAAAAGCTTCATTTATCATGTTCTTCAATATTCCAGTACCTGTTCAGCTCAGGACTCTGTTGAAGGATGAGAGAATATAGTAAATATGGTTGGACAGAATGGACATCTGGACAGTAGTGTTGGGTGGACCATGCCTTAGGTCTAGAAATTCATTTTCTCACACAGTAAAATACTAATAACCAAATTTGGGGAAGCATTGTAAACCATCACCAATTACATGTTTTCACTAGAGTACTGATCCACACAATGACTGAGGGATTGATTGTTCAGGAGTTGGTATAAATAGAAAACTAGGTTTCTTAGGAGTGGTGGTGGTTCTGGCAACAGAATCATAACTATTACAAAGGGCAGAAGAAGAGAGCCAGCAGGGGAGTGTAGGGCCAAGCCCTGAGCCTCCAGTTTCTGGATGGTAGCAAAGGCCTGTCTGAGCTCTGTGGAACCCCTGGCTTCCTCATCCTCCTAGACCTGAGCATCTGGATCCAGACCTGCTCCGATGGGGAGGAGGGGTCCCTCCCCACTCTGGGGAAGAAAATGTAGTACTTTGTGGCTCAGTACACCTCTGAGATGATTTAGCAACAGGTTCCTTATCACCAGAGGTCAGGTACATGATGGATTAAATACTTTTGAAAGGGGAAATTTCTTTGTTCTAATTCATACAGAAACTGACAAAGGAGCTTTCTCAAAATTATAATCTTCTAAGTGGGAAACTGCTCTGAGTGTCAAGGAACTAGGTTTTCCTGAGTCCTGCTACCTCCAAGGAGTAGAGCTTCACAAGGTCGTATTCACCAGGTGCTTCTCCACATCTCAGGTTTTCACCTGTCTTCTCTCAAGGAAGGCTTTAGATGTATAAAAATTGAGAAATGGGGGAAATTGTTAATTTGTACTGCTGGGAAATGCTACTTAAAGGCTTTATATAATAAGTCCTAAGATATTTTGCTGTGTGACTGTTCTATTATTCTATTCAGTTTTTTTGCACATAAGATTCTTTTTATTGGTCTGATTTCAGATGAACATAAAGAACCCCACCTTTGTTCAGACCTGCATTAAATGACCTACAGATTGTGTGGTTGTTCCTAGGAACACTGTACAATCCATCCAGCAGAACACACAATAGTCTTTTTTTTTTTTTTTTATTTCTGTATGTGTATTAATGTACTGTCTGCATGCAGGTCTGTGCACCCGTGTCGTGCAATGCCGCGGAGATCAGAAGAGGGTGTCGGATTCCCCTGGAGCTGGAGTTCTCCTGGAATTGGAGTTTCAGACGGTTCTCGGCCGCCATGTGGGTGCTGGGGATCGGACCCGGGTCCTCTGTAAGAGCGGTCGGCGCTCTTAACCGCTAGGCCATCTCTCCAGCCCCCACAATAGTCTTTAATGTGTGTCTTTGTCTTTATTCAGCAATTCAGAAATGTTCAAGACTAGATTTTTATGTTGTCTTGATTCACTGCTGAAAGATACTACTGGTGACTCTTATTCTCGTCTAGTGAGATAAAAATTACTCTCAGCAATAGAAAAGCCAGGGATTCAAGTTTTCGTATATAGACAAGGCAGTATATATTTAAAGGTTTGCAAAGTAAGTGGGTATTTTAGGAGCCCCTTTGCTCCATATAGAAAGGGAACTAACTGGTGGGTGCCAGGCAGCCATATTTCCAGCTGCTGTCTAGGGAGTTGTGTTCTTTGTACTATGGTGACTAAAGCACTGTAATAGTGTGTTGTTTGTGCCCCCTACCTGCTACTTCCAGGAGAGTATGCTGATTACGTGAATTGGTCACTCTGCAACCCATTGATAATGTTGTTAAGGTATGTGCTTTTAGAATTCTGTGTGTGTGTGTGTGTGTGTGTGTGTGTGTGTGTGTGTGTGACACATTGCTGGAATGCTGGTCTTATAACCAACCCAGTCAGAGTTAGAAAGCAGATACATTATCCCTTTACCCTCAGGGTTACTAAGAAAATCCCCAAGAGGTGTCTGAAAACCAGGCATAGTACTGGTCCTAGATATACTGCTTTTCTTTGATACATTGCTCATAGTGAAAGATTAAGAAATAATTGCACTATACTATAATAAAACTTATATGGCTGTCACTGGTATTTCTCAAGAGTAAAGACATTGTGAGTGGTGGCACATGCCTTTAATCCCAGCACTCAAAATGCAGAGCTCTGGGAGTTTGAAGCTAGCCTGGTCTACAGAGTGAGTTCCAGTCCAGGTAGGGCTACATAGTGAGAGAGCCTATCTTTAAAAAAAAAAAAAAAATGTAAAGACATTAATTTTGGAGTGTGGGTAAGTAAAGCACAGGAAGCTGAGGCTCAGTCAGAGGACTGCTACTAAGCTTCTGTCCTGCTGTGCTGGCCTCGCCGAATCTCACCTTACCTTAAACTCACTTTCTTTGAGGTCACTTTGCCTCTAGGCCAGATATCCCTCTTTAGGTGGGCTAACTGAAGCTGGTAGGGTCTAAGATGTCTCTGACTCCCACCCTTCCCCCAGCCTTTGACCTCCTGATAACTCATCTATGCTAAATGACATGTCTTCAGTGCATGACACTTGACACATGCCAAGGCAGCAGCTGGAAAGAACATAAATGAAGTGAAGTAGGTCCTGAATTCCCAGAAGATCTCTGCCTCTTCCTGGAAAAGACAGGAATAATCCTTCCCTTGATTTGCTTATCTCTCCCTCTCATTCCCCTTTCCTCTGTAGCTTTGGACTCTCTAGGGTTGAGAAGTTGGTATGTAAGTTTGTCCAACACTTATATTGTTGGACATCTTCACTTCTCAGATGTTGTTCAGTCTTTGAATGTTCCACCATTTGAAGAGGTAAAAAGGACCCAATTTGAGGACAGTGAGTGTCTGGTGACACTTATGTGTTAATCCTTGGAGTCAAAGGATACACTGCATTGCATTATTTGCATTATTTTTTCTTTTTTTTTTTTTTACTGTGAACGATACTTTAGTCATTTTTGTTTACAAGTGAAACTCTGGAAATTCAAAATTACCATCCTTGCCTGTGAGCTTCTTATACACACCAGAGAAAGTTTCAGCCTTGTGCTCCATGTTGTTCTGCTGTGCATTGTCTAAATGAACCTTAATGAGCCGGTTGTCATCCAGTTTCACACGGATCTTCTTGCCCACAATTTCACTTGGGAAGACCAAAGCCTCAAGAATGGCATCATGCGCAGCAGTCGGGGTTGGTTTCTGGGGCGCTTTTGCTTATTTTTCGTGCCACTTTTTCGAGTTGGCTTGGGCATAATCCTCCTCTGAGCAATGAAGACCACCTGCTTTTACAGACTAGACGGACTTGGATTTTCTGGAAAGACTGCAGCTGAGGAACTGGAACAAAAAATTATGATAGCCTTCTGACCACCACCAACTTCAATTTTCTTGGTTGCAGTGATCTCGAGTTCCCGCAGCTGCGCCTTGAGGTCTGAGTTCATCTCCAGCTCCAGCAGCGCCTAGGAGATGCCCAATGGCTTCTCACCATTGGGCTTCACAATCTTGACACTCATGCTGAACATGGCTTCGTCCAGCTCGCAAGAACGCCTCATATCTGGGTGGTGGTGCGTGGTGGTGCATTACTTTTTCTTTAGCTTTTTTGTTTTTCCTGTTGTATTCAAGAAGGAAGTTAGGCAAGGGATGTCATCTAGACATCATGACATGACTAGGTATTTTATATGGAAAAATGTTGACTTTATCATTTTTCTGTTATCATTTTTTTATTTTATTTATTTTCATATATGTATGAATGTACTGTCTGCATGTAGGTTTGTGCACCCGTGTCGTGCAATGCCGCGGAGGTCGGAAGAGGGTGTTGGATTCCCCTGGAACTGGGGTTAAAGATGGTTTTCAGCCACCATGTGGGTGCTGGGGATGGAACCCGGTTCCTCTGCAAGAGCAGTCGGCGCTCTTAACCACTACGCCATCTCTCCAGCCCCATGTTACCACTTTTTTTGTTGTTGTCTTTTCGACACAGGGTCTCCCTTTTAGTCCCAGCTGGCCTGGAGCTCACTCTGTAGACCAGGCTTGCCTTGAACTCACAGAGATCCACTGGCCTCCGCCTCCCAAGTGCTGGGATTAAAGGTGTGTGCCACCATGCCCAGCTTCTGTTATCACTCTTTTTAATTTTTTTTTTTTTATTAATTTTATTTATTTCTGTATGTGTATGAATGTACTGTCTGCATGCAGGTTTGTGCACTCGTGTCTTGCAATGCCGCGGAGGTCAGAAGCGGGTCTCGGATTCCCCTGGAACTGGAGTTCTCCTGGAATTGGAGTTTCAGACGGTTCTCAGCCGCCATGTGGGTGCTGGGGATCGAACCCGGGTCCTCTGTAAGAGCGGTCGGCGCTCTTAACCGCTAGGCCATCTCTCCAGCCCCTCTGTTATCACTCTTAAATTAGGTGACTGAGCTAGACCCTATTTCAGCCTAACACTGCCAGTGAATATAGAAGTGCAGACACCCGTGAGATGTCGAGCAGTTCTGCCAACTGCTGTAGAAAGGCCGGCCGAGAGAATAAGGACTTCATTCTGCTTTGTATATTTTATATTTTATACTTAAGATTGAAGTTTAATTGAAACTTAGACCTTGTTAAAAAGTCAGTGTGTTTCTTTACTGTGTGGTAACTGTTCTGATACTTTTCTTTCTGCTTCATTTGCTTAATGAGATGATAGGCTGCATATTTTTCTTCTTTTTATTTTTATTTTTTTGGCATAGTTTTCAATTAAGAGTCTGGTTATTGCTCTAAGTATTCACTTGCTGATTGTGAAGATGTTTGAGCTCTTCATCCTGTGCCCCACTCTTGTTTTAAATTTGGGGCAGAGTGTTTTTGAAAACTAGGGATTTGAATTTTTTGTGTGTGTCTTTTTGAGACAGGGTCTCCCTTTAGTCCCAGCTGGCCTGGAGCTCACTCTGTAGACCATGTGGGCCTTGAACTCACAGAGATCCTCGTGCCTCTGCCTCCCAAATGGTCCAATTAAAGGCGTGCACCATCATGCCCAGCCAGGATTTGAAATTTTTTAACTAGGAAATTAATCAAAGTTATTGAAGTTTAGTTGTATAATCACCACAGATATTGCTCATTTTGGACACAGATAAATGCAGACCCAGTTTGCTAGGAGTTAGCTCTCTCTTTTAGAAAGCTTGCTATCTGCTTAAGATAACTCTTTTTTTGTTTGTTTTTTGTTTTTTTGGTCTTTCGAGACAGTGTCTCCCTGTAGTCCCAGCTGTCCTGGAACTCACTCTGTAGACCAGGCTGGCCTTGAACTCACAAAGATCCACCTGCCTCTGCCTCCCAAGTGCTAGGATTAAAGGCGAGTCCCACCACGCCGGGCAAGATAACTCTTAACAGATGATGCCAGGCAGATGTGTGTGGCCAGTGAGTGAAAGGGGAAGGTTCCAGCTGCAGGAATCCGCTCTTCCCGGCAGCACACATGCTTATGTCAGTGACCGTGTCCTTAGTTACAACCTAGCTTCTGTGGTAACACCATGCCCACCTCATAAAATATAGGCAAAATTCACTTGAGAGCTTCAGCCAACACTAAACCCCGCCCTGCCTCGTAGCTTCTATCATTTTATGAGTGGCCTGTTATCGCATACCAACATTGGAATCCTCTGTAGTCCTAGAAACAAGGTCCACTGAGGCACAAGGGGAGGCGGGAATAGGGTTAAAGGTACCTGGCCTTGAGTGGCTGGCTCAGTCTCTTTGGGATGTGTTTCTGTGAGGTGGGTACTGTTGCTTTTGGTCACTGTGATAGGAGATTTCCTTTGGCTCACAGTTTCAGAGGGTGCAGTCCCTCATGGCAGGGACAGCATGGTGGCTTGGAATGTGTCTGTCCATGAAGTGGGAGCTTCTGGTATGAGAAGCGTGGTGATAGGAAGCAGCCAAAATCTTTAAGCCCTGCCCCCAAGGCCCAACCTTTGCCACCCATGCCTCCTGTCCGAGAGGTTCCAAGACTTCCAAGACAGTGCCTTCACTTGGGGATGCACATGGGCCTGTGGGACACATAATAACAGGCTTAAAAGTTTAGGATCCCCGTGAAAGGTCATTCTCATTTAAAGACAAACTTAGCATGCCTGTGGATAAGGGTAGAGATTCAGGAAGTGCATTTCATACCCCTGTCCTAACAGCTTCCTGCTCCAGCAGGGCTTAGTAGGCAGGACTGTGGATACTTTCCTGTATCAGTCCCATGGTAGCTCTTTCACATCTCTGCAGCCTTGGTTTTCAGTATGTTGACTGGTTGGTTATAAGATCTCACATTTCTGGTTCACATACCTAAATCAAGTATTTTCAAACCCAAACTCAGAAGATGAGTAGTGAAGTTAATTCTTAAGGTTGGGTGGTTGGTTGGTTAGTTGGTTGGTTGGTTGGTTTGCTGATTGGCTTAGGGTGAGGTTGCCATTTAAACCACCATGCCATTTCCTTTGATTCCCAACATTTGTATTTTTTAAATTGGAAAACAAACAAGTTCTTAAAAATTATAGCTCTTAAAAATTCTTGATTAAAATACCTTTAATAATATACCTTTAATAAAATACCTTTAATAATACCTTTTAAAGATTAAAAATACCTTTAATCCCAGCACTTGGGAGGCAGAGGCAGGAGGATCTCTGTGAGTTCAAGGCCAGTCTGCTCTACAGAGTTTGTTCCAGGCCAGCTGAGACTAAAGGGAGACCCTGTCTCAAAAAGACCCCCCGAAAATTCATATTTGTGCCTGGCATGGTGGCAGATGCCTGTACTTTATGCAGTTGAGAGGTAGAAGCAGGAGGATTGTGAACTTGAGGCCAGCCTGGGCAACTTAGTGACATCCTGTCTCAAAAACAAACAGAAATCAGCTTTGATGGGGTGACTGGCTCAAGTGTGTACCAAAACTGAGCCAGATCCACATGAATGAAAGAGCAGGTACTGAGCATCAGAATACCCACTTCAGAAGGGAACAAACAACAGGGAGCTAGCTCCTAGGTATTATTAAGGCTGAGAATCTGAGTTTATATGTAAATGTCTCACCTGCCTTTTCCCTCCCTCCCTCCCTCCCTCCCTCCCTCCTTACAAAAGCCAAGCCAGATACATCTGGGTTTTGCCATGTGGGCAGTTAACTTGACATGTCTTCTCTATGGCCACTGTCTTTGTGTGAGGGGGTCCCTCAAATGTTTGCCCAAATAACCAGTTCCATAACTTTGCGTTTACATCAGATAGTGGGTATTTTATAGTTATAGATAGTGATTTCTCATCAGCACTACTCACACCAACTGTCATTACTTAAAGCATACAATTTCAGAGAAAACAAAAGCAGGTTCAAGTTATGTACAGAAGTCATACTTTGATATTTTGTCAGAATTCTACCAAGCATCATAACTATAATGCAGTAAACGGTGCACTATAAATTTTATGCCATTTCAGAACTAAATTTCTGAAACCTCTAAAATAACATCTCCCCATGGTGTGTTTATGAGTATGGTTTAATCCTCAAGGAGGAACTATGGTGGGATTATAAGAGTCTGACAGGAAGTATAATCTACCTTAATTAGAATGCCCAGAGAATCCTTTCCTGAATAACTCAGGAAATGAGTTTTAGAAGCAGCTTCTTTACAGATGCAGCTCACAGTATCTCAGCTCTGAATGCATCTCCTTTTAAATGGGATGTGTCAAAATGAACACTTTGACCTTTCTATAGGCTATTGAGTAGAATAGAGGAAAAAAGGGATTGAAGAATGAGGTCTTGTCCTCAAACAATCCACTGATGACAGACTGTTCTCCAGGTTCTATTTGGTACACATGAGCTATAATGCAAGCAGCGACTGTCTCTGGTCACTGTGTTTGGTACACGTGAGCTGCAGTATAAGCAGGGACGGTCTCTGGTCACTACATTTGGTACACATGAGCTACAACACAAGCAGCGACTGTCTCTGGTCACTGTTTTGGTACACGTGAGCTACAACACAGCAGTGACTGTCTCTGGTCACTGTGTTTGGTACACATGAGCTACAACACAAGCAGTGACTGTCTCTGGTCACTGTGTGTGGTGCATGTGAGCTGCAGTACAAGCAGGGACTGTATGGAAACATCCTCATGTTTCCCACCGATACTTCCATAGTTATGATGTGCTGAGTCTGGAGGAACATTCATCTCTTGCTGTCACTTCCACAGGTGGAGTACATGCTGGTGTCTTTTGATCATGAAAATAGAAAAGCCCAGCTGGTCCTGTCTGGAGAAGACGTTCTCGAGACGCTGCAGGAGAAGGGAGAAAGGACAAACCCAAAGTAAGCCAGCGTGCTCAAGATGGGGTTGGTGCTTCTGGAACTTGTAGAGCAAGGCCTGGGATCCTTTCTTACATTTGGTAGGAGGCAGGGTGGCAGCAGTTAACAGTGCGGGCCGAGATCCCAGGTTACAGGGTTTCAAGCTCTGATTCTACTTCGTACATGACCAATCTTGGGCAGGTTACATAATCTCTCTATGCCTCAGTTTCTTCATCTCTAAAGTATGGGTAACAGCAACACCTCAAAGGCGCATTAAAACACTCAGTACAGTAAGCTTCATTGTATAAAACCCATTACTCTTACTAAACCTGTGTTTAAAACACAGTGCTGAAATACAGTTGAGATCCACACCAAAGTGCCAGGCCGAGCTTGCAGGTGGTTTTTGTTTGTTGGCCTGGTGTTCAAATACTTCTTTTACATAGGAACACAGGGAGAGGCTGATGGCCTCTACTTTCTAGTTCATTTTCTACTTAGTAGTAGGAGAGTCCACATTTGAGTTTGGACCCCAGCATTGAGCCAAAAGCCAGTAAGACTCAGTTCCTTCCTTGTAAAGTACACTAGCTTTATCCTGGACAGTTAGTAACTACCCTGTGTGCATTTTCAGTTACTTAAAAATATTTGGCACCCAGCACTTTCAGCATTATGTACTTGAAGACCCCTGGGCATCTACAGCAAAGGCTGTAGTTTTCTATTCACTGTGCCTAATGGCTATAAAAAAATTTTTAATGTGTATGAGTATTTTTCCTGCTTGTATTTAAGTATATTACATATGTGCAGTAACCATGGAGGTCAGACAAGGACATCAGATCCTCTGGAACTGGAGTGACAGACAGTAGTTAGCTGCCGTGTGGGTGCTGAGAACAGAGCCCAGGCCTCCTGGAAGAGCAGCTAGTGCTCTCAGCCACTGCATCATCTCTCCAGCTTCCTGCCTGTAAAACTTTTAAAGCAAAACGTAGGAAAATTGAGTGAACAGCAGCCCAAGAATAAGACGAGATTGAAATGACTTCTCTGTAGCCATCCGACCCTCTGGAGACCAGAGTATGGGAGTTACATGATTGAAGGGACACCCGGACAGCCCTATGGAGGAACGATGTCTGAATTCAACACAGTGGAAGCCAACATGAGGAAACGCCGGAAGGAGGCTACTTCTGTATTAGAAGAAAACCAAGCTGTTTGCACAATAACCTCATTTCCCAGGTTAGTTCCTTCCTTAACATGTCCAGCAGGAATACCAGAGCTAAAGGTTATAAAGAGAACAAATCATGGGGCTGGAGAGATGGTGGTTAAGAGTGCCGACTGCTCTTGCAGAGGACCCGGGTTCGATTTTCAGCACCCACATGGCGGCTAAGAACCATCTTTAAGCCGGGTATGGTGGTTCACGCCTTTGGTCCTAGCACTAGGGAGGCAGAGGCAGGTGAATCTCTGTGAGTTCAAAGCCAGCCTGGTCTATAGAGTGAGTTCCATGCCAGCTGGGGCTATAGAGAGACTCTGTCTTAAAAAAAAAAAAGAAGCCAGGCGTGGTAGTGCACGCCTTTAATCCTAGCACTCGGGAGGCAGAGGCAGGCTGATCTTTGCGAGTTCAAGGCCAGCCTGGTCTACAGAGTGAGTTCCAGGACAGCTGGGGCTACAGGGAGACCCTTTCTCGAAAAGACCAAAAAAAAAAAAAAGAGAGAACCAATCATGACTGAAGCGTGTCATGGCACAGGTCCTCCGCTTTAAAGATAGTTCACGCCTTTTGACATGGCAACATAAAACTGTCATCTGCCAAGTTCCCTCTCATGTTTAAAGTTAGCTCATGGTTTTGTGTTGGGTCACCTTCACAGCCTCACTGGGGCACATGTGGCTCGTGGGCCGCAGGTTGGACTTGCCTGCCTGCTGGCATTTGATAGACTCTATTACATTAGGAGTGCAACAGAATTGCATGGCAGCTTCAGATAGTAGTTGGTGACTGTACAAAGGGCTGGGGAGAGAGCACTCCTCTGGGCTGGGCGGGGAAGCCCCTATGTCTGTGGTGTCCGATTGGCAGCATAGCAAGAGAATGGCTCTGACCTCATGGGGAGGAGCCAGCTCTCCTGGGACTCGTCTCACTGGACTAGAGCAATCACACTTGCTCATACTTTCTCAAAGGAGAAATACCAAAGTGTTCTGAGCTGTGGCTACTAACCCCCCAAATGCCCTGGAACTTGGAGGAGGGAATATTGCTTTCACAGCCTATGTTGCACAGGTAAGATGAGAGCAGAGAAGAGCAGTGTTGGAGCACCTCAGATCACCTTTATCCCTGTTGGCTGTTGATTGCTACTCACTAAACAGACTATTAGGTGTGGAATATCCTGAAAAGACTTGGGGTTTGTCCCTAAATCTAGTCATGATGATAAACACCTGTAAGTGAACATAGTGAAATGTGTTCTTGGATTAGAAGGGTGCACACGCATCCTGTCAATTGCAGTGCCCTGTGTGACAGGTCTCCTTACAAACCTCATCTGTGTTACATATCTGCCACCTCAAGTTCAAGAGAGGTTTTGGGGGGGTATCCATGGCTTTAAAACAGTAAATGTCTGATGTTGCTTTTTCTTCTGAGAACATAGGTATTCAGAATCATACCATCAATCTTAGATGAACATTTAAATAGGAACTATAGCTTTTAAGCTCCCTGTTGTAATATCTACATGTAGTGTTTAAACTTTGAGTGCCTGTTCTATACCAGACCCAGACAGCCTTTGCTCTGCAGAGCTGAGGGGACTGTGGAGATTAATCAAATGTTCATATGTTTGATACAATTAGGCAGTGCTCTGGGCTGTGGACATGCCTACATGATGGATTCTGGGGTGAAGAAGACCTCTTCAAGGAAGGAGGTTTAAAGTGACGTCCAAAACTCTAGGAAGAGTTTTGTGGGAGAGGGACTGGGGGAACGTCCTAGGGAAAAGAGTAACATGGACCAGTGTTCTGGGAGCCGGGAGAGTGTAAGCCGCCAGGAAGAGAGAGCAGGTTGGCTGGTGTGGCCCAGAGACGGAGGTACAAGCACTGATACAGTGTGGCTGAGCAGGCTGGTAAGGACTTTGGTTACTCTGAAAGCAGTATGAGGCCTTGGGAATCCGTGCTGGGTAGCTGGTAGCTTGGGTGAATAGCATCACCTTGGGAATCTGGGCTGGGTAGCTGGCAATTTGGGTGAATAGCATCACCTTGGGAATCCGTGCTTGGTAGCTGGTAGCTTGGGTGGGTAGCATCACCTTGGGAATCTGGGCCGGGTAGCTGGTAACTTGGGTGGATAGCATCACCCTTTGACATTGTAGCCCTCATCTGGGGGGGGGTGGCATGAAGGCACTGTCTACTAGGCATTAGGGCTTGCTGGAAGAGGGAACGGGAACTCCCTCAGGGAACATCTTGGTGACCTGATTGGAGGGTAGTGGGTGGATCATAAAATGACAGAATTGGCCACTCTGCTGGCAGAGAAGAGATGTGAAGATTACCAGTGTGTGTGATTACTGGAAGACTAGGAATAGCAGTTAGAGAAGCAAACTGTGGGTGTCAGCTCAACAACTTTTATTGAACTTGAAAATGCAGTTCTGAGGCTGGAGAGATGGCTCAGGGGTTAAGAGCACCGACTGCTCTTGCAGAGGACCCAGGTTTGATTCCCAGCACCCATGTGGCAGCTAAGAACCGTCTTTAACTCCAGTTCCAGGGGAATCCAATGCCCTCTTCTGACCTCTGCAGCATTGCATGACACAGGTACACCAACCTACATGCAGATAGTACACTCAATACACGTAAAAATAATAATAATAATAAATTAAAATTTTAAAAAAGAAAATGCAGTCCTTTAACATTTTCCTTTTTCCTTAACATTAAGAGAGTCATACATTTCACTTTAGCAAAGTGGGACAGGAGGTTGTAACACAAATTAGAACTCCATTAAACTCCATTAAAATATAAAGACTGACTGGTCTTTCTGAGCCACAAAGTCTAGTGCTTGGCTAAGCCCTACTGTGTATCTTGCCTCAGCTGAGAATGGCAGTATGTGGAACAGTTGTTATCTGGAAGAAAGGTTTTGTTCCTTCCATTATAAAGAAAAGAACTGTTGTGGGGGGGGGGCCTGGAGAGATTGCTCAGTGGTTAAGAACACTGACTACTCTTGTGAGGACCCAGGTTCAATTCCCAGCACCCACATGGCAGCTAAGAACCGTCTTTAAGCTGGGTGTGGTGGCACACACCTTTAATCCTAGCACTCAGGAGGCAGAGGCAGGTGGATCTCTGTGAGTTCAAGGCTAGCCTGGTCTACAGAGTGAGTTCCAGGACAGAGAGAGAGAGAGAGAGAAGAAAGGGAGGGAGGGAGGGAGGGAGGGAGGGAGGGAGGGAGAACGAACAGAGGACGTTCCTAGTCATATGTATTAGGATGCGAGGTATTTCGAGACTTGCAAATAAAACAGGAATAATTATTACTGATTTCATTCTTCAAGACCTCCCTGAAGGGGCTCAGTGGTTAAGAGCACACTCTGTTCTTTTGGGGACCTAAGTTCAATTCCCAGCACCCACATAGGGCAGCTCATGGCCACCTGAAACTCCAGCTCCGGGGCTCCAACACCCGACTTGGAATCATGGTTTAAAACAAAAATAAATCTTAAAAAACAACTATGAATGGTAAAGCTTTATCACTGGATTGAAAAAGTATAGGCAATGTGATTTTTCTCTGAAAGAACAAAGCTCTGTAGACTGGAACTATAATTCAGAACACTTAATTTTGAACTAAGTATTTTCAGCCTCTCACACTAGCCTCATTTCAAGTGCTCATAGTTGGTTTGGACAGAACATAGGTTAAGCTTTCTATTACTGTGGAATATTCTGGTAGACAGTACAGGTCTGAAAGTGGTGGTGTAATGTTTGGGTGTGCACTCTCCTTTCTGCCAGGTGAGTCCTTCCTCATTTGTTCATCCACCTAGTCTACTGAGTTCGTCACTCTCCTGAAGGACTTTTTCTAAGGTTGCAGGCCCTGTAAAAGATGCGCAGTTCCTGGGAGAATTCCCCAGGCCTTGTAGCTGGGAACTGCTTTCCAGATAAGATCAGCCATGTCAGTTGTTTACAGGGTGGTGGGCAGCCTGCAGGGACTTGACTTTATAGAAGGTGGGAGTTCAAGAAAGCTGTCCGGAGCTGCTGAGTTTCTCTCACTGACCTTGGCAGCCTCTGTCCTTCCTCACTGCACACTCAGTGTTGATCTTAAAATTCCTGACTTGCAAAGACTGCTGTCCTTACCAGTGTACTGGCATTTTGAGCTGTACACTGGGAACAAGTGAGGAGCTTGCCTTTCTGCACTGGAGTTAGAGCTCTTCCTCAGGCTAAGTAAGACAATAATGTTGGGTTTTTTACTTCTGAGGGCACTTTGCGGCACATGGGGACGCTGGGGACATTGCCTAACCTTCAGGGTTTCCTGAGGAGACCTGTAGGAGCTAAAACCAGGGGATCTGGTCCAGATAGAGCCCATGAGGAGGTTGGAGCAATGTGGTAAACAGGGTCAGAAGACAGCTGATAGTTCATAGCAGTGAAGGACACCTTCACAGTCGTGTAGGGCACCCACACCTCATGACATCGCATGGCCAAGGGACGAGGCTTCTGTGCTCTCCTTGGAATCTGAGTAAATACTTCTAGATGCTGAGCGGAGACTGATAAAGCTAAAGTAAGCTTTGATCACACACACAAAAAAAGACCCGAATGCAAGAAAACTAAGTGCAGAAAAGGCTTGTGAAGGGGCCAGCATTTGCAAGACACTGTCCTTGAGACCCTCCAGAGTGGGCAGTAATAGAAATGAGATATTTAACAGATGCAGATTACAGCAGGACTATAGCTAATTAATTTTGAAGCCAACTCCCACTTGTTTCTTCCTCAATTGGCTGCAGACTAGGCTGCCCTGGGTTCACACTGCCGGAGTACAAACCCAACCCAGAGGAAGGAGGTGCATCCAAGTCCCTCTTCTTTCCAGACGAAGCAATAAACAAGCATCCCCGCTTCAGGTGAGTATGGCTAAGTTGAAATGCCCCTCACTCAGCCTCTGTCTCCTGGGATATGATGTTCTGTGCTGGGAATCCTTTCTAGGCACTTACTGAATTCTGATTCTTTTCCCAATTAACCAGAGAAGACAGCACACACACCTGCTCACATGCACAGAAGCCCAAGGCTATTTAATTACTGCTATCTGCATCCAGGTTTGATTTGGTCATTTTCCAAGTCAACTTTAAAGTCACTAGTTACTCTCCTCCTCAGTGTGAAGATTGATTACTGGGAAGTTTTCCTTTAGTCATTTCTCTCCAAGGTAGCACCTGTCTGTGATCTACTCATTTTAGTCTGTCCGCTGAGACACCTCTGCTGTCTTCTGGGTCTTATTCTACATAGCGTGACGAGGACAGATACACACAGCACCTGTTACGGCATAGGTGCTTTCTTCTTTCTGCTAGGTATGTTAGTCTGTAGTTTAGTCTTACGTTTAAGTTGCTTTAGGGTCAGCTTGATAACTGCTCTCTATCTTGAGAACTTGCCCACTTTGAACAAAAGCTCCTGACCCAGAGTTAGGGACACTGCAACTTCTCAGGGTTCGCTCCTTTAGTGCGCCTCCACATCTGTTATATGCAAAATCTTTGTGAAGGGTGACAAAAATTTATAAATACAGTTTCCAGCTTCAAGCATTTTCATGTATTTAAAGGAAGATAAAAATATTCGACTCATGGAAAAGATGAACTCTAGCAATTACCAAAAAGATAGAACCAGAAACCCTGTTGGAGAAAGGAGCCGTGTCCTGACTGGGAGGGGCTCAAGGCCTGGCAGAGCAGAGCAGCATGTAAGCAGAGTCACTTGCTGCACAACAGAAGTGTAAGAGAAGCTACAAATAGAATCACAAATATTTGCATAGTCATACTAAAGTAAGAAACGAGTGAACCTAATTTTATTACAGATTATGTAATCCCATCCATCTAAAGTGTTACTGCAATATATAATCAATATTTTTAAAATCTTAAGACTTTTTCCCTTTTTTTAAATATTTTAAATTTTATTTATTTTTTATGTGTACGAATGTACTGTCTGCATGTAGGCTTGTGCACCCGTGTCCTGCAATGCCGCAGAGGTCAGAAGAGGGTGTCGGATTCCCCTGGAACTGGAATTCTCCTGGAATTGGAGTTACAGACGGTTCTCAGCCGCCTTGTGGGTGCTGGGGATCGAACCCGGGTCCTCTGCAAGAGCAGTTAGCACTCTGGAATTGGGGGATGAGGGAGGGGAGTGACTGAGGCTTCAGAGATACCAAAAAACGAACCTTTAAACTTGACTAAAATCATTTACTAAAATCATGAGAAATGTTATAAGGAGAGCAAGCCAGCTATGACAGCCTTGAACACCTGACCTTGAGTTCAGGTTAAGAGACAGGTAGCCAGAGGAATGCAGGGGAGAGAACACCTTCCACCAGAGAGCCAAGGAGCTGATGTTCAAGCCAAAGCCTTGTTCAGAAAGCCCCCTCGGTGCCATGGCACATGCACGGTAGGACTGTCTTAGTATTAGTTTGAGCTGGGATTGTGTTCTATTCTTTTCTGTATGCCCAAGTTCTTGAACAGGATAGTTCTTGGGTGACCATTGTTTGATACTTGGTTTCAGTACCCTAACAAGAAACATCCGACATAGAAGAGGGGAAAAAGTTGTCATCAATGTGCCAAGTAAGTCTGTGGGCTGGGATGGAGCAGCCTGTGGAAGTGTGGATTAGTCTTGATTCTCAGCTCTTTGCTTTCTCTCTCTCTTTTAAAATTAATAATACAGTATTTAAGGACAAGAATACACCATCTCCATTTGTGGAACCATTTCCCGAAGATGAGGAGGCGGCAAGGGCTTCTGAGCCAGACCATATTTACATGGACGCCATGGGGTTTGGGATGGGCAATTGCTGTCTTCAGGTACGGCGCCCTTCACAGGGGACGAGGGAGCTCCATCTGCTTACTGACTGTACGCATGCTTCTTGTTTTAAAATCATGTTTTAATCAGATTCAAATAATGGCGTGCCTTCTGATAAAAGAGATTGTTTTAGTAAACTCATTTTAAACTGTCTCTTGACCTGGGGCTGGGAAGATGTTTCAGGAGTTAAGAGCACTGGCTGCTCTTGCAGAGGACCAAGTTTGGTTTCCAGCACCCACGTGGCAACTAACAACCATGCATAACTCCAGCAAACAAAATTCTCGTACACGTAAGATAAAAATAACCACCCCCCCACCCCACCCCACTCCCCCAATTAAACTGCCTGGACTAAGAATTCTGCAGTGTACAAAGGTGTCTAGTTGATACTTTAACATGCAAAGTACTTGTGATCACAGTCCCTAGTCTCTTTCTATGTGCCTGATTTTACTGCCCTCTACTGACAGATTGTTAGCCAAGGCTCAGGTCTCTTTATTTCTGAAAGTGAGCTGTGCCAGAAGTAACCACGCAGTGGTTTTGTGATCCAAGGGGACAGAGGGTTTAAGTTTCAAATGTTTATGCTCATGCAAAGCCACCTAGTGGTTTTAAAAAGTGAATATTTAACAGCCTGTCTGCCTTGCCCCTGGCTAAGTTGCACAGGAGGTAAAATAGTCCTATGCTTATTCATTTAAAATTGTAGTTGGATCTGGTTAAATTACTAATACCCCTTGCACTGATTGTGCCCCAGCTCTCTCGGGACCTGAGGGAGGGAGCACGCAGCTCCTGCCCCACCACACAGGCTGTGCTCCATGGGTTCTGTCCCTGCTCATGTACTTGGCTCCTTCCTTCTCATTTGGCTTGGTTTATAGAACTGGGCAGCCTGGTAGCTCTCTGCACAGTGACTACAGAATTCAGTATGCTCCTCTCTCAGCTACAGTGGACACACATGTTATCTCTCTCTCTCTCTCTCTCTCTCTCTCTCTCTCTCTCTCTTTCTCTCTCACACACACATCTTCAGACTCCTATTTAAAAACTATGGTTAATCTGGGCTGGAGAGATGGCCTAGCAGTTAAGAGGGCCGACTGCTCTTGCAGAGGACCCGGGTTCGATCCCCAGCACCCACATGGCGGCTGAGGACCGTCTGTAACTCCAATTCCAGGAGAACTCCAGTTCCAGGGGAATCTGACACCCTCTTCTGACCTCCACGGCATTGCACAACACGGGTGCACAAACCTAATGCAGACAGTACATTCATACACATAAAAATTAAACAAAATTAAAAAATAAATAAATAAAAACTATGGTTAATCCAAATTGAATCTCCAAGTCAGATTTCTCCATGCTCTCTATTAATATAACAGGACCAGGGACAAGGCTTTTTAATGTTTTCCCTGCCTAGGTAGATACTGTTAAGTTCCCTTAGAAATGGTGTCAGTTAATTTATTTATTTATTTATTTTAATTTTATTTATTTATGTATGTGTATGAATGTACTGTCTGCATGCAAGTTTGTGCACCTGTGTCGTGCAATGCCGCGGAGGTCAGAAGAGGGTCTCAGATTCCCCTGGAACTGGAGTTCTCCTGGAACTGGAGTTACAGACGGTTCTCAGCCGCCATGTGGGTGCTGGGGATCGAACCCGGGTCCTCTGTAAGAGCGGTCGGCGCTCTTAACCGCTAGGCCATCTCTCCAGCCCCATGTGTGTCAGTTAATTTAAAAGAGACTGCTTGACATTAAAATGCATTATCTGCATTCCTATCTTAAATACAAACATTTCTAAAATGAAACAGTAAGCTCGACCATTAAAAGTACATGGCTTTAAAATTATAAGTGCCATGGGCATGCCCACTGCCTTTTCTTGGCTTAATATTAAACTAGGATTTCTGTCAGGGAAGCACAGTAATTGTAACACATTTCTAAAGGGATATTCCTTCCCTTGACCACATTCCTAAGGGAAATTCCTTCCCTTGAATACTTTTATGCAAATAAGTGAATCTTAACAATAGGTGGTGCAGTTTTTTGTGTGAAGACACAATTTCTGTCCTATTTAAGTTTTGCAATGAATTTAATACTAAGGTCCCCTTTCCCCCAGTGACATGTCCAGTTTGAATATTCTGCCTTAAAAATTGTTTATAGATAATGTAAAGTGTGTGCTAATGAGATGAGGTCACAGATAGCTACAGAAATTGTGTCTTCTGACTGGAATAGTAGGAACTGCTCATTATAGAAAAGGAGGAAAAAATAGTTTGAAAAGTAATGTTTTAGCTGGGCGTGGTGGCACATACCATTAATCCTAGCACTCGGGAGGCAGAGGCAGGCCAATTCTGTGAGTTCAAGGCCAACCTGGTCTACAGAGTGAGTTCCAGGATAGTTGGAGCTACAGGAAGAGCCTATCAAACAGCACCCCCCCCAAAAAAAGTAATGTTTGAGTTAGTAAATAAAAATGAAAACATTTTGCCACATCCCAATGTTGCTGCTACGCAAGTTCTTCAGAAGCAGAGCACAAGGCTTGTGAGTTTGGGGGCATCCTGGACTCCAGAGTGAGATAAGCTCAAAGGGAAAGAAAATCTCTCTTGGGCTTTTCAAGAATCATCTAATAAGCAGGAACGTCATGCCATGCTATGGGCTTTTTCCACTTAAGATGTGGCTTTGAAACTGGATTCTAGATTAGGTTTCTAATACCTGTGGTTTCATAGTTCCTCCTTTGTTGTTGCTGTCAGTTTCAGAGTGATATTCTTTGTTCTTTGTATGATCCTTTTAAAGGACAACAAAAGCTACGACCTCCTATCCTAACACCTTGAAGGTAGAGGAGCTTCCTCTTAAAGCCATTATCCACAGTGATGTTCAGCTCTAGAGTAAGGTCCTTAGTAAATTTACTTAAAATAACTAAGTAAAAGTCACAAGAAGGACCTAGATAAACTAAGAAATTCATGTTGGACAGAATTGATCCATTAGAACTCTTGAGAATATTTGGATATTTTAAATCTTGATGATCTTTTAACAATCTCAACATATCTTTGCCTGATGTTCTCTTTGTCATTTCTTTCCTTCATGATCCTTCATTGATTGAGTCAGTAACTTCTTAAGCAGTTAGTGGCTGTCAGACACTGTCCTACTTAGATTAGGAATGGCAAGACAGATTGTTCCTGGAACCCATACTGAAGTGGTGGGAGCACAGCCACTAAGCAAATGCTCTGGTGCCATCCAGTTTCCACATTTCACCTTGAGTCCTTACTATACACAGATTGATTGTAGATGTAAGTATGGACCAGACATGATCCTCGGGTGGTGTTCTGCAAATACCATCCATTTTTTTCTCTTTTTGCTCATTGGCCTGGAGCTCATCAATTAAGCTAACATGACTGGCCAGCAAGTGCCAGGAGTCTGCCTGTCTGCTACCCCACTGCTGAGATACAAGCAGTTTTGGGGATCAGGCTCAGGTCCTCATGGCTTATAAAGCAAGCAGCTCACCTTCTGCGCCTTTTCCCCTGCCGCACTCTGCAGGACTTCTGATCTCTTCCTCCTTGCAGGAGCCTCTGCTTTGCTCATCAGTTGTCGTCATCACTGTTCCTTCTCAGTTTGTTCCTTAACCTTTGAAACTCTTGTTCTTTTTTTTTTTTTAACAGCCATCACACAACTATATTAGTTGCCACACTGACATAAAGTACAGTTATAATTCAACAGGTGCATCTCCCACAGAAGTTGTTTGATGTAATAAAGCAAAGTTGAGATATAGCCAAGTCATTGGAACTAACAGACTGAGATTGTTAAACACACTAACCCAGCCTTATTTCAGGATTTAAGCACATAAATGATTCCTTCATAAATACCAGTCTTAAATTGTCATTATTGAATAGCAGTAATGGAGAAAATTAAAACTGTTCCCAATTTGTGGTTATAACAGTTGTGCAAGGGGGCTGGAGAGATGGCTGAGTGGTTAACAATTGCTGATCTTACAGAGAACCTGGGTTTGAGTCCTAGAACCTGTGTGGTGGCTAATTGTCTGTAATTCCAGTTCCAGGAGATTCCACGGCTTCTTCTGGCCTTTCCCACCACCAGGCACACAAATCGTGCATATATATATGTGTGTGTGTATATATATATATATATATATATGTGTGTGTGTGTGTGTATATATACATATATATGTGTATATATATGCATGTAGGCAATTATTCATACTTATAAAACAAAAATAAATAAATTCTTTAAAAAAGTTGTGCTAATACAAATAACAAATGTGTTCCTTGGCCCTGCCTTTCCCATGCAGAACTTCTTTTGTTTCTTTTGGGTAATTATTTTAGAGAATTTGTGTTAATTGTGTGGATTTTTTTTTCCGTCTACTTTGCACCTTGTGAGATTTTCTGGGCGATCGCACCATCTGTAGGACATTATCTGAGCCTACACTCTACATTTTCTGCAGCTCGAATTTTTCCTGTGAATCCAGCCTTAAAGACCTGGCCACTTAAAGGAGCCTGTCCCCTGAATCTATCAGCTCCTCATGTCACAGCACTTAACTTCTTCCTCTTAACTTCTTCCTGTGTGTTCCTCAGAGCCTTCCTGCCGCTTCGAGCCTAGCCTGCCATCCTACAGCCCCCACACTGCTACCAGGGTGTCTGGAAAGCTCTTCTTAATGTCATCCAACCTTTGATTTTTTTTCCCACCAAAATTTATATAAGGCCTTAACTAGCTGAAATGATGGGGACCGTAGAGGGAAATGAGCTATAGAAGAGGAGAGGCCTCCTGCTCTACCTGCCTTTGTCTGTAAATTCTGCTTGTTTATGAATTGTCCCAATGTAGTGGGACATGGTTAAATACCATTTTCTGATTAAATTCACCCACAACTTGCAAACCAAACTCATGCCCTAACCAAGCCTTGTCATGAGGAGGTAGCCATGACCTTGCTCCTTTGCTCCACACACCCTTATATTAGATTTGTTTGTTTTAATAACTTTCATTTTTAACAGGTAACATTCCAAGCCTGCAGCATATCTGAGGCTAGATACCTTTACGACCAGTTGGCCACTATCTGCCCAATTGTTGTAAGTAGAAATAAATTCCCTCTTTCTTTAAACACTTCTTTGTATAAAATAAGAGCGTGTGTGCAGAATTCGCTGAGTGTGCTATTTTTCCTCTAAGGCTTCATTCAGAAATGAGCTAATTTAAATAGTGTGTAGATTGAGAATAGGAGCCACACTGTAGCTTCTTGCTGTTGCCCGTACTGGGTTCGAGTGGCCATTCTCCTGCCCTCAAGGCCTCACGCTAGAGAAGGAACGGTTCTAGTGAATTAAATCCAGGAATTGGGTTGTTACGGGGCATTTCATTTACAAAACAGCAGGTGCAGATCTGTACTTGGGATCCTGTGGGATTTGTGGACTGGTGAACAAGTGTGTGCAGCTTTGGCAGGGTGTTACGCTTTGAACCTGCCCTTACTGATTTTGCTTGTTTCTAGATGGCTTTGAGTGCTGCATCTCCTTTCTACCGAGGCCATGTGTCAGACATTGATTGTCGCTGGGGAGTGATTTCTGCATCTGTAGATGATAGAACACGAGAGGAGAGAGGACTGGAGGTGGGAATGTTTTTTGTTTTATTTTGTTATGTTGTGTTTTGTTGGTATTTTTGAGACAGGGGTCTCCCTTGAGACCTGGTTGTCCTGGAACTCACTCTGTATACCAGGCTGGCCTTGAACTCAAGAGATCGGCCTGCCTCTGCCTCCCAAGTGCTGGGACTAAAGGAGTGCACCACCACACCCGGCTTTTTTTGTGGTCTTTTCAAGACAGGGTCTTCCTGTAGCCCCAGCTGTCCTGGAACTCACTCCTTAGACCAGGCTGGCCTTGAACTTCCAAAGATCCTCTTGCCTCTGCCTCCTGAGTGCTAGGATTAAAGGTGTGCGCCACCACACCCGGCTAAATAGCTCTTTTAAAGCAAGCAGGTAAGCTGGCATGATTGGACCACTTACAGTTTGATGGTCTCCTTGGGTATTTACCTTGTAGATGTTCTCATGTGGGAGTAAGCATGGTGGTGAACCCTTCTGTCCTGCCTTGCTTCTCTATTGCTATGATAAACTACTCTGGCTATGAGCAACTCAGGAAAGAAAGGGTTTATTACATCATCAGGAAAGCCAGGACAGGAACTGCCATTACATCTTACAGGTTAGAGGCCATCATCAGGGAAGCCAGGATAGGAACTGGAGACAGAAGTGAAGCAGAGACCATGGAAGAACATTACTACTGACTTGCTTCCCCTGGCTTGTGCTCAGCCAACATTTTTTTAAGTAATTTTTTAAAGAATATTTTATGCATATGTGTATTGCTTGCATGTATGTAAGTGCATGTGTGGTGCATTGCCACCGGAGGTCAGAGCAGGATGTTGAGTACCCTAGACCTGGAGTTATGGATGGTTGTTAGCCACCATGTGGGTGCTGGGACATGAACCTGGGTCTTCTATAAGAGCACCCATTGCTTTTAACTGCTGAGCCATCTTTTCAGCCCCCTTAAGTATTTTTTTTTTTTTATTGATTGCAGAATTTTATGCAATGTCTTTTAATCACATTCGGGGCCCCCCTCCCCTCCCCAGTCCTTCTGCACGCCCCCCACCCACACACACACACAATTTCATGTTGATTTCCATTTGAGCCTCCCAAGTGGTGCTGCAGCATTTTTTTCTACAGCACAGGCCCAGCTGCCCTGAACTGGCTGCCTTCAGTGGGCTGGTCCCACCGTATCAAAGAGCAGTTGAGAAAATGTCTCACAGACATGCCCACAGGCCAGTCTGATGGAGGTAGGTAGTTCCTCAGCCAAGGTTCCCTTACCATTGAGAGCTGCACACCCAAGTTCCTCTTGGATGAGAATCTCCAGATAAGGATCTTGCTAGGCCATGGAATTTTTTTTTTTTTTTTTGAGACAGGGTCTCCCTGCAGCTCCAGCTGGCCTGGAACTCGCTCTGTAGACCAGGCTGGCCTTGAACTCATGGAGATCCACCCGCCTCTGCTTCCCAAGTGCTGGGATTAAAGGCGTGCACTGCCATGCCTGGCTACCATGGAATTTTTTTTTTCTCCACTAGGGTGTTTCTGCTCTGTTCCTTTCATAATTATTCACAAATTGTTGAACATATTATATAAGTAGAAGTAAGCGTGTTCTTTAAAACAAAATAAAGCCTTTAAAATGTTATGATTGTGGCCCCTGGGGGGGGGCACGTGTGCAGGGCATGGGAAGCCCCATGAACTAGTGCCCCCCTGCTGTGGACTCCGAGCATCCGAGCATCTAAGTTGGTTCACAGCTTTGCACAGGAAGCACTGTCGCCTGAGGCACCATCCCACTGGCTTTCAAAAGGCTTTTCTGTATTATTGTTAAAATGCATTTTTATATAGTGACCTGGGGTGTTAATTCTCTGATTCTTTTTTGTGTTGTTCTAGCCTCTGAAGAACAATCGCTATAGGATTAGTAAATCTCGGTATGATTCAATAGACAGCTATTTATCTAAGTGTGGTGAGAGATACAATGACATCGATTTGACTATAGACACAGAAATCTATGAGCAGCTCTTGCAGGAAGGTGAGCATCCCTCTGCACTTGTAAGTTCCATCACATGTTCACCTTTTGTTCTTAAAGCTCTTTCAACTTTTTGCTGACTCGTCATCTGGTTTCTGTTTTTAGTGTGAAGTCTCTAACTTTTCTTATGAGGCTGCTTGTTCCTAAAGTTTCAAGTTCCAAATACTTGTGAGATCTTCTTGACTTTTAGCAAAAGGAACTTACTTTGGAGCTCTGTATCTAGGTCCACGCCAGTGCCCATCAGGCACTGTGTAAGGAGTGAGTAGCTCTGACCTCCCCAGTGTCCATAGGATAAAATCCTGGGCAAGGTGAGAACACTGAGCCATCCAGCCATTCCCTAAGCTTCCAGACACCCTTTCTTCAAACTGTCAGCTTAGAAATTCTGCGTTCTCTCTTGCCTGTGCAGTTAGTCCCCTGTGGTCTGTTTTTCAGGCATTGATCATCTTCTGGCCCAGCATGTTGCTCACCTCTTTATTAGAGACCCACTGACCCTTTTTGAAGAGAAAATACACCTGGATGATGCCAATGAATCTGACCATTTTGAGGTATCTCCTACTTTAAGTGCATTTCACCATAAGAGGGTTCGTTTCAGTGTCTGTGAGAATTGGTGAGAGCGAAAATCTGCTTTTCGTTACTAGTGCAGTAAAAAACCCAAAAGAATTCTATTAAACTCAGACATTGGCCACAGAGAAATAACCAAGCATTATCTCAGAGCAGTACACATGTCACTTGGTCTCTATTAAACTTACTGTTTCGTTTTCCCAAAGATCACACTCAAGGAAATCTTAAATCATGCCTTTTCTATTATGTGAAAATTGGAAAGTATTAGGCATGAACAGTCTTTGTCCCTAATTAAATATGTCATCTATTTCCTAAATATGTGGAAAATTGGTTTTATCTTCTGCTTTTTTGTTGTTGTAGAATATTCAGTCCACAAATTGGCAGACAATGAGATTTAAACCCCCTCCTCCAAACTCGGATATAGGATGGAGAGTAGAGTTCCGACCCATGGAGGTGAGACATGCGTCAGCCCTGAAGCTCCCTGTGATGGCTCCCAGCCTTCTAATGCTCTTAGAGGGCTCTGAGCTCATTCTAAACAGTAGTGATTCAAGCATACCTATCAGTAGCCAGTTCAAAAGCCAACAAGAGTTGACCTTCTGAGCATGGATTCGGGGCCTCAAATGGGAAAGGCAAGATGGATCAGAGTGGTGTCTGGCGGGACCAAGGTGCAGGGCAGGCAAGCCAAGGCATTGGTCCCTAACATTTTTGCTCTTCGTATCTAGGTACAGTTAACAGACTTTGAGAACTCTGCCTATGTGGTGTTTGTGGTGCTGCTCACCAGGGTGATCCTCTCCTACAAGCTGGACTTTCTCATTCCGCTGTCAAAGGTAAGGATGGGAGGGACTGCGATGCTGGCGTAGATAGTATTTACTGGTTATTTACTCTCCACCTCTAGCCCATCTTCATGGTTTCTACCCATAGGATGCTTCTATCTTTACTCTGTTTTTAAGCCAGAATGTATTTCTTTATTTCCTTCAATATGGTAACTGAGGATGGTCCCACAAACTGGGGACATCTATAGTGCTAAAGGTTAAGTTAGGATGACAATGAAGGGTTTACTGATAGACAGAATGCAGGGAAGAGTGTCCACATAACTCGACTTGAGATGTTTGTGGAGGATGTTGATGGTGTTGAACCACCAAGTCCAACAAAGACCAGAGAAGAAGCTTTCTAGAAGAAATGTGCCCCTTATCTGTTGGACCTGCAGCAGTCCTTGAGGAGGGCAAGGCCTTGGGTTCTTGGGACAGTGGTCCTCTTGGCATGAGAATGGATGGAGTGAGGCTGCTGCTACTGGGAGCTCCTGTTGAGGAGTCAGACCAGAGGAGACCTGAAGAAGCCTTGTCATGGCAAACATGGAAGGAATTGGAAAGACCCATGTGCCGGTAAGATCACATCTGTCCAAGAGGAGTCCGTGTGACCTGCTACCTGGCTGGATGTCTAAAGCCAACAGAAGTTTAAGAGCAAACAACCTGGAAGAAGACTCCAACATCCTCACTTGATGTAAGGTTCTTGGTGAAAGAGTTAACCCAAGAAACTAGAATGAGTTTTTAGGAGGAATTTTGGTATGGGGATGTTGTTGTTGTTACTGTTGCTTTTTGCTGTGTAGCCTCAGCTAGCCTGGAACTCACTATGTAGATCAGGCTGGCTTTGAACTCAGAGATCCGCCTGCCTCTGCCTCCTGAGTGCTGGGATTAAAGGTATATGCCACCACACCCAGCTTGGAATGAGTTCTTGAATACTAATTAGAGGGCTCAGAGAAATTCTAGGGAGAGTCACAGATACAACATAAAAAAGCTTATGGCAAAAAAAGAAAAAGCTATGAGAGAGCCAGGCGGATCTCTGTGAGTTCCAGGCCAGCCTGGTCTATAGAGTGAGTTCCAGGACAGCCTGGTCTACAGAGTGAGTTCCAGGACAGCCTGGTCTACAGAGTGAGTTCCAGGACAGATGGGGCTACAGAGAGACCCTGTCTCAAAAAGACAAAAAAAAAAAACTTATGGACTGGCTAATGCTTGGAACATAGGAATTCTTAGAAACGTAATTTTAATCTAAAGATAAGCTAGGATTTTTCTCTAGTATCTTCAGTCTTTTCGGGCTGCTGTAACCATCAACTAGGTGATATTTAACGGTAGACATTCATAACTCAGAGCCCTTTGGGCTGGAAGTGCTAGGTTACAGTGCAGGCGCTGAGTATGGTGGTGACACTGCTCTCATTCTCTCCACACACTCTGATGATAGACAGGCCTGGCTAGCTCTGCGGGTCTGTCATTACTGGGAAGCTAGGGCTGTGGACGTGTGAGTACTCTGCCCTGACTTGCATCCTCTTTCCTCTGGGTCTTAAGCTGTAATCGCACTCGAAGGGCCATGCCTCCAGGAGGCTTTCTAGCCCTGCACACTGGGGATCCGGTCATCGCATAGCTTTTGAGGTGTCAAAGACATTCTGATTTTGGCATCCAGCCAGGGATGGTGATAGGTGATAAATAACAAATACATTTTAATGCCTCGCATTTAGAAAACAGTACTTTCAGAACTACTTTTTAAAAAATAAAACAGGCTAGCAAGACGGTTCAGTGGGTAAAGGTGCTTGCCACCCAACCTGATGGCCTGAGTTTAAATCCCCAGAATCCACATGATAAAGAGAGAGAACTGACTCCCACCAGTTGTCCTCTGACTGTATAGTGTCACATGTATGCCACTCCCCTACTAACACTGATAAATAAATTTAATTTGAAAAGTAAACATCTGGAGGTTTAGCTCACTGGTAGAGCACATCCCCAGCATGTGCCAAACCTGGGGTTCAGCTGTGTCACCACAAAGAATAAAAAAATACAAAAGAAAGCCAGTAGTCACCAGCAGATAGGCACCAGACCTGTGACTGCAAGCGCTTACAAGCAGAGACAGGAGAGTCGTAATTTGAAGCCGTCTGAGCTCTATACATTTCAAAAACTAAAAAAAAGGAAAGTAAAATAATTATACAGAAATAGTATTTATTTAAAACTAAATTTAATTACAAACTGCTAGCTACAAGACAACCTCTTAGTACTTTAAAAGTGGGGTCAGGAGCAGAGAGTGGCCAGACAGGTAACCTCCATACAGAAAGTAAAAACAGTGAGAACAAAGTGACAGAAAACAGGGCAAGAGAGACTGAATGGTAGGCTGGGTGGGGAGAGGCACTTGCCACAATGCCTGATGACCTGAGTTAGGTCCCTGGGACCACAGGTGGAAAAGAGGGAACTCTACAAGTTGCACACACACATACATACACACACATACAAGATAAATAAATGTAAAAGAAGAAAACAGATGACCACAAACTGTACTATTCTAATATGTTGCTTATATAAGGCATACCCCAACTCAGACAAACATTGAGAATAAAGAAGTATGTAACAACCTTTTAAAAAGAACAGAAAAAAAAATTTTTTAATAAATTTTAAAAAATTTTTAAAAAAGATAACAGAGCAGGGCGTGGTGGCATCTGCCTTTTTTTTTTAATTAATTTTATTTATTTCCGTATGTGTATGAATATAATGTCTGCATGCAAGTCTGTGCACCCGTGTCGTGCAACGCCATGGAGGTCAGAAGAGGGTCTCGGGGGCTGGAGAGATGGCCTAGCGGTTAAGAGCGCCGACCGCTCTTGCAGAGGACCCGGGTTCGATCCCCAGCACCCACATGGCGGCCGAGAGCCGTCTGAAACTCCAGTTCCAGGAGAACTCCAGTTCCAGGGGAATCCGAGACCCTCTTCTGACCTCCGCGGCATTGCACGACACGGGTGCACAAACCTGCATGCAGACAGTACATTGATATTACATACCGAAATAATAAAATTAAAAAAAAAATTTTTAAAAAAGAAGGGGTTCCAGATTCCCCTGGAACTGGACAGTTCTCCTGGAATGGGAGTAGTTTTCAGATGGTTCTCAGCAGCCAGTGGGTGCTGCGGGACCGAACCCCGGTCCGCTGTAAGAGCGGTTGGCACTCTTAAAACCGTAGGCTAATCTCCCAGCCCGGGGCGGTCTGCCTGTATCCCCACAGCAAACTCCAGGAGGCCCAGAGAGGCAGTAATACCAGGCGATCTGGTGTGGTTTAAGACCAGCGCCCCTGCCTCCAGTGAGTTCCAGGACCAGTTAGAGGTATATTCAGGAGACCTATGCCCCCAAATAAATAGTCCCGTGGGACCTGATAGCAAGTACAGAGGTTTGTCTGCACTGGTTGGCACTGGCTCTTTGATGTACATAACATTGAGCAAGTGCTTCTTAGAAGCAAATCTGAGGGAGATTAATTGGGGGTGGTTAGCGAAAAGGGAGCTGATTGGGATTTGATAAATTGATAAGACGAAAGAAAACGGTAAATGTTAACCATTTTATCTCTACACTATGCTCCTCGCATTTTTTTGGAGTGCTGTATGACATTTCCAGCTGGCACATCGACTCCTGGAATCGTTTCACATCAGCATCTTCATGTTCAATTGCACACAGTGATGCGTGCATACAAGGGAAGGACAAATCAAATACATTAATATTTACTATAATTTTATTTATTTATTTTTTTTTTTTCTTTTTTTATTCTTTTTTGTCTTCTTCAAGACAGGATCCCTTTGTAGCCCCAGCTATCTGGGAATATGTCTCTGTAGAACCAGGCTGGCCTTTGACAACTCCACAAAAGATCTGCCTGCACTCTGCCTCCAACGTGTTAGGAAGCAAATCTCTTACACTCTCACAGTTTGAAAAGCTACAAAGAAAATGGCGTGGTCAGCAAGTTGGCTTGTGGATCCTAAATCAGCTATGTCGTGACAGACCTTGATGATTTCAAAAAAAAAAAAAAAAAAAAAAAGCAAAGAAAGTCTTCATTTCTCAAAGGCAAATACTATCTGAAATGCATTCCTACCAAAATTTCACAAAACAGTACTCAAAAGAAAATTAACTGCTGCAAGTGTAAAATCTTTTTCCAAATAGATCTTAAAGTTTAAGCCAAAATATGAGTAACTGATGGGTAGAAAAGTGAACGGTATGAGACTGTTGCGGAGCAGGATTAGGAAAAGCCACTGTCACAAGACACGAAAGCCTTAGACGTGCCTGCGGCAGGCTTGCATCCTTGCCTCTTACAGTGTCTAGATAATCAGAAGTCCAATGTGTCTTTTTTTTTTTTTTTTTAATTTTAGTTCTGTATGTGTATGAATGTACTGCCTGCATGCAAGTCTCCACCGTGGAGGTCAGAAGAGGGTCTCGGATTCCCCTGGAGCTGGAGTTCTCCTGGAATTGGAGTTTCAGATGGCTCTCGGCCGCCATGTGGGTGCTGGGGATCGAACCCGGGTCCTCTGTAAGAGCAGTCGGTGCTCTTAACCGCTAGGCCATCTCTCCAGTCCCCAATGTGTCTTTAAAAACAACCAAAGAGGTAGCAGTAAGATTCTCTCCATAATGAATATGGAGTTCGGGGTTGGGTGTGGGGTCAGGGGCTGTAACCAGGCTGAGGAGATGGCCCAGTGGATAAAGCGCTTGCTGTACAAGTGTGAAGACCTGACTTCAGACCCCCAGAACTGCTTACAGGCAGATGTGGCAGTGTGCTACTGTATGCCAGGGGTGTGGGCGTGTCTAAGGCTTTCATGTATTACGACAGGGATCCCAGGCTCACTGGCAAGCTCATCTAGCAGAAACTGAGAGCTCCAGGTTCTATGAAAAAAGCAAGGTGAAGCAATCGAGAAAGACATCCCAAAGTCAAAGATGGCCCTCCAACTCGTGTCTATTTTATATATTCAATATGCACATAAGATAACATTATAGGAAATAGTGGCTACTTTAGACAGTCCATCTTAAGGTTCTTAAAAGGCTATTGCAAGCCAGGGGTGGTGGTGCACACCTTTAATCCCAGCACTTAGGAGGCAGAGGCAAGTGGATCTTTGTGAGTTCAAGGCCAGCCAGGTCTACATAGAGAGTCCCAGGACAGCTGGGGCTGCAGGGAGACCCTGTCATAAAAAGAAAATAAAAAAGGTTATTACAAAATTGAGAATTCATGAGTGAACAGATTTTCTGGCAGATGGCTCTGCCCTTGCTGGTCACTCCCTACCACAGCCTACTGCCCCTTTGCCCACTCAGTGAGGGAGGGAGAGGAGGAGAGGGGAGGGGAGGGGAGGCAGGAGCTTAAACCCTTCCCCACCTCAAGACCCCTGTGAGCCGCAGTGCTGGAAAGGGGATTCACCTGCCTCCTAGCACTTCCTGCCTCATGGGGCAAGAAGGTGCATTTTCTACTTGGTTTGTTTCATGAAGTGTCTCTTAATTTCCCGTTGTTAATCCGTAAACTAATTTGTGATGAGTGACATAAGAATGTGTTGACTTAATCCTTCTTCCTGTCACGAAGGTTGACGAAAACATGAAAGCGGCACAGACTCGGGACGCTGTCCTACAGGGGCTGTTCTACTTCAGGAAAGACATCTGCAAAGGTACTGCTCGCTCCTGGGTTCCTCAGGTCAGTGGACGCCGCTCTAGCTGCTGAAGCTCCCCTGTGTTCTCCTTGGTCAGCAGGTGGTAATGCTGTGGTGGACGGATGTGGCAAGTCCCAGACGAGCTCAGAGCTGGCCACAGAGGAGTACACACTCATGAGCATAGACACCATCATCAACGGGAAGGTAGGCTGCTCAGTGCTGCTGGCCACAGCTCCAGCCAGCAGGGTGTTGACCGTGTGCCCTTCTTGCAGGAAGGCGTGTTTCCTGGACTCATCCCCATTCTGAACTCTTACCTTGAGAACATGGAAGTAGATGTGGACACGAGATGCAGTATCCTGAATTACCTGAAGCTGATAAAGAAGCGAGCCTCCGGTATAGTGGTCGCTCCCTTCTTATTCTGACCCTGCAGTATTGGGCTCCGTGGCATACACTTAAAGGTGTACCAGATTTTGATCACGTACATCTTCTTATTCTGACTCTGCAGTATTGGGCTCCGTGGCATACACTTAAAGGTGTACCAGATTTTGATCACGTACATTTTTTCCCACATCTTAAGCAATTCTGCAATTAAATACAGCTTATGAACTTAAATCACAGTTTAAATTGAGAGAACTTTTTTTTTCCCTTACTGACTTATGAACGAGTGACACATTTTGTCTGGCATATTAGCTGAAGTGTATTGGCTACAGCGTCGATCTGTCATGTTTTGTCCAGCTGTGGCCACTCCCAGCAGGCTGTGCAGTCAGCATGTGTCTGGTTCTTTCTCAGCCTCTGCTTGTACAGGGAACCCTCTGAGGACTGCTTCTTTCTTAGCTTTGAGATCTCATTTACAGTGACTCACTTGCACCCATGCTGGGAGATGTTGATTAAAGTCTCGGTGATAATGCTAATGACATCCGAACAAAGAATCACCTGTAAGCCCTCTAATCGCCTCCAAAATGGTGTCCACAGCTTCCCTAGTATTCCCTGTACTTAATATTTATTCTTTCTGCCTCTTAGTTCAGAGATCACTGTAAGCACTCTATAGCCTTTTGAGAAGGTCCTATAATACCATCATGTGTAATCTTAACTCTCTGGTCAAGTGGGAGAACATCTGCTACATATACGCTGGCTCCTGGCCTTTAAATGCTGGCAGTGTCTCCCAGGATGTGACCCATTTCCTGCCTGCAGCCCCCCCTTCTTCCCAGGAGGAATCCGTGCTTGCAGCGCAGCAAGTTATCCTTATTCACTTTAGAGTCCTGTGTATCCTAGTCAACAAATACCAACTTATTTTTTTAAACATCGCCTTTTTTCTTTTAGGAGAACTAATGACAGTTGCCAGATGGATGAGAGAATTTATCGCAAACCATCCTGACTATAAGCAAGACAGTATAATAACTGACGAAATGAACTATAGTCTCATTTTGAAATGTAACCAAATTGCAAATGAATTATGTGAATGTCCAGAGTTGCTTGGATCGGGATTTAGAAAAGCAAAATATAGTGAAGGGAGAAGTGGCTCTTCCAGCTAGACGCTTTGCTCAGAGGAGTTCGCGTCAAAGGACTGAATGGCCTGTGCTGATGTGCTGCAAGTGCGTACAGAGACCAAATGATAGGCCAGAGTGCTTCCTCCAGTAGGTGAATCTGTTTGTACATGTACATACTAAAGTATTTTTATGATTAACAAGGTATTTTAATAACATATCGAGAGTCATTGTGAACTGGATTGTACATTTTTTAATTCTTACTCTAAAGCAACTGTCTAAGCAGTTTTTAAATGTAATTGTACAGTATCTGCATTCCAGAGTTTTAAATGTTTACTGTAAATCTTTAAAATGCTACCTGGGACCTGATTCACTGAAATTTATCATTTTACTTTCAAAACTCTTCCTCCCTCCCTCCCTCCCTCCCTCCCTCCCTC
>VZQC01002448.1:382331-403485 GCA_009823505.1 Rhizomys pruinosus
CAAAGAAAAAAGAAAACAAATGACCCACTCAATAGATGGAGCAAAGAACTGAACAGAGTCTTCACAAGTGAGGAATTAGAGATGTCTGAGAAACACCTAAAGAAGTGTTCAACATCACTAATCATTAAGGAAATGCAAACCAAAACCTCTTTAAGATATCATCTTACTCCAATAATACTGGCTAGGATCAAGAAAACAAATGATACCAAGTGCTGGAGAGGTTGTGGGGAAAGGGGAACACTCATCCACTGCTGATGGGAATGTAAACTCATACAGCCACTATGGAAAGCAGTGTGGAGATCCCTTGGAAGACTTGGAATGAACTTGCCACCTGACCCAACCATACCACTCCTGGGAATGTACCCTCAAAACTCACCCCACCGCAGAGATAAATGCACGGCCATTTTTATTTCAGCTCTCTTCACAATAGCAAGGAGCTGGAACCAACCCAAATGCCCCTCAACTGATGAGTGGATAGAGAAAATGTGGTACATCTACACAATAGAGTTCTATGCAGCAGTAAAGAAAGACGACATCATGAGCTTTGCAGAAAAATGGCTGGAGCTAGAGGATATCATGCTGAGTGAAGTAACACAGTCCCAGAAAACAAACGACGAATGGTATCCCTCATCTAAGGATGCTAGTCCCAATTACTTAGTTGTAAGTATTTCTTGTGTAGGGCCCCCTGAACTTTTGTCCAAAGCAGTTGGGCGTGATGCATATTGAAAACAACAGCAACAACAACAATAACAACAACAGAAAGGACTGCATCCAAGAACTGACTGAAACAGTGAACTTCTGCTCAAAACAGTCAACTTCCTCATGCAGAATATTGAGAAAGACTGAGAAAGAGATGAAAAGCATGTTTGGCAGAATGCATGAGCTCTGGCAGGGTGGGGGAATGGGCAGGAACACGGGTCTAGATTTGTTAAAAAAATAAAAATAAATTTATGTGGAAAAAATCCATTAGAATTTCTCAGGGAGGGATTCTGAAGCATCCATTATTGAGCTTCTCCTTTTGTTCATTTGGCCTGGGTGTCAGGACTCAGGATCTGCTTTCCAGGCATTTTGATAGTCACAGTGTGAGTTTCTTCTTAGGTTGTTGCTAAATAGAAAGAGGAAACTTTATTATTTGACAGCAATAGATCTCCTATGACTTTAAGTGACTTTAAGTCTAATATTTGGAAGCTCAATCTCTCAGACTTTAAAGGAAATATAATGATTACTTATGATTACTTATCTTTTGGTTATTCTTTTTGGTGTTTAAATTCCATACAGTTAGCCCAGATTAACCAAACTTTGTTTTCTCAAGATCAGTTGAGGATCTGGTCCTCAGGGGCCAGTCAGATTTGGGGGGGGGGGGGAGTTCTCTGACTCCTTTTCGCTTTTACCAGTTCCATCCATGGGAGGACAAAGTCAGGTCTTGCAGGACCAGGCTTCCCTTTTGAAGCATGAAGAGACTTTCCTCTTTACAGACTGGACACTGGCTAGAGTCCCGTTAGTGGATCTCCAAGACCTCCCTGCCCAGGAGGTCTGGTAACTCACAATTACAGGACATTTCAAGAGATGCCCCCATACATAGTCCCCTGGGACTTAGTTGACCTCAGAGGGCAATTAAGTCCCTTGGCTGAATTGATATGGGCATTAACTATGGTTGTTAACCATCCAGAAAGGCTAAGTTACACCAGCCTGATACTTTTAACTACTGTATAACATTTTAGATGAGGCATGGACAAAAACCCAAGCAGTCTTGCATAATACTGACTGGCAGAGGGACTTAACATCATAGGTTAAGCAGGCATACTCCAGGAGAGAGAGAATTAAATAATTTCAGGCTAATCTTAAATGTATACTGTTCACTACACTTTACTGCAAACAGAAACAGTCTCTTTCTTTCCCAGACCCCCATATCTGGATTTTTAGTTCTCCCAGAAAGGTAGGAGTTTTATCACATACCAGAATTCAGGAAATAAGCTCATAAGGATTACCAAGCCCATCCAAACTGTCTTCTTCTGAACTGCATGTCTGTGTCCATTTGTAGAGTGCTTACTACCATGCCTGCTGAGCAGACTTAACCTGTTTGCACACCTTTAATCCTAGCACTCAAGAGGCAAGTGGATATCTGTGAGTTCAAGGCCAGCCTGGCCTATGGAGTGAGTTCCAGGCCAGCAGTGCACATGCCTTTAATCTCAGTCCTTGGGATTAAACTCACTCTGGGTGTGGTGGCACATGCTTTTAATCCCTGGTCACATATATAACCCTACCTTCCCCTAATTGAGTTTGCAGCAGCTCGCTATCTGCTTGCTTTCACCTGACTCCCAGTATGTGTGTTGTCTCTTACCCTCACTCCTCAGTCATGACCTGAACCCCTCCAGCTGGACCGGAGAAGGTTGCAACATACATTTAACCCAAATCTGTAACAGGGAGTCCAGTGCAAGCCAGGAGTGGACTGAAAATTAACAACTCTGTATATTTACAATCCTATTCAGGCCATTGGTAAACTAGTGTTTCTACCAATTTAAGTTAATACAGGTATGATATCATTTTACCATACCTTGAAGTGCCATGGGATGGGCATATAAAGCCTGGACAAAAACTGACCACTTTTTTTTGATAGTATTTTATTTTTTTAATATAGAGGAAAAGGTGACTGAAGGTTTGAACATTTTATAAATGAAGCCAATAAAATTAACTATCAAGGCATTAAAGAAAGAAATTGATGCTGAAAGATAATTTATAAATTTAATTGATGACCCCCAAAAGGAATAAAGAATGGGCATGTGGAAATAAACTAATAAACATAAGTAAAAGAAAGAAGAGAAAGAGCTGTGCATGTATAGATATGTACATGTGCTCTCGTCAGATACGCAGTACTTCCTGAAAGGGGAGCGAACCAGGAAGGATGGTTCTCACAAATGCGGAATTTCCTAATATAAATGAATACATTCTATGACGGATAGTCTTCATTGTCAACTTTACTGGATTTAGGATTTCCAAGGTAACCCAATTCTGTGGGAGTCCACAAGGTTTTCTTCAGAAAGGTTTATTTGAGTAGGGAATTCCCATCTTGATTTGGGGCAGCACTAGCACATGGGCTGGGTTCTTGGGCTGAGTAGGGAGAAAGAAGAACATGAGCCAATCACCAGCATTCGTCTCCCTGCTTCCTGCCTTCCGATGCCATAGGACCAGCTGCCTCCAACTCCTGCCTTCGTGTCTTCCCACCCAAGAAGAACCATACTCCAACCTTTTTCCAGGTCTGGGTTCCCATCCTAGTCCATTACTGAAGCCACTCAGGGAAAGCTCATGGACCTTGAAGGGTTTTGCCAGAGGAACAACATCTTACTTAGCATGGCATGGATAGAGGTAAGTATGGTACATGAGAGATTATTTTTAAACATGATGTGTTCTTTATTTTACATTTTCTTTGACACAATATCCTGGAAAAGGCAACCCCGTGGAGGCAAGAGACAGGCTATCCTGGAGATGGTCCTTTGAGACAGTCAAAAACTGACCTCTCTTAAATAAACCTTGACTGGACATACATTGTGTATTTATTTATTTATTTATTTATTTATTTATTTATTTATTTATTTATTTATTTTGAGACAGGGTCTCCCTGTAGCCCCAGCTGGCCTTGAACTCACGGAGATCTGCCTGCCTCTGTCTCTGCCTCCTGAGTGCTAGGATTAAAGGTGTGCACCACAACTCCTGACTTAAAGACGATTCTTAGCCGCCATGTGGGTGTGGGGAATTGAACCCAACTGCATGAACAGTTGGCACTCTTAACCGCTGAGCCATCTCTCCAGCCCCACATTTTGCTTCTTAAAGTACTTAACTGAACCTTAGAAAATTAAGCTTTTCCCTTCCATAACAAACCCCCTTAGACCTTTATCATTTGCACAGATTTTTTCATCATTTTTATCTAAATCCTTACTAAAAATAGCTCTCTAACATTTTTCACCTTTTAATATCCTTTCTTAATAATACCATGAGACAGCCGGGCATGGTGGTGCATGCCTTTAATCCTAGCACTTGGGAGGCAGAGGCAGGTGGATCTTTGTGAGTTCAAGGCCAGCCTGGTCTACAGAGTAAGTTCCAGGACAGCTGGGAATACAGGGAGACCCTGTCTCAAAAAGACCGAAAAAAAAAATAATAATAATAATAATACCATGAGACATAATAGCATTCATAAACAGATTGACCCTTGTGCAGATTTACTAAGTAATTAACATTTGTTTCCCTTGTAATGAGATGGGACAGTTATCTCAAATGCACTAGTATAAACTGTGAGACGTTCTTGTAAGCTTGGGAGCAGGTTTTGAGTGACCAGTTTTCTTTGAGTGCTTAGAGGTGTTTTCTGTAGGCCTGGCAAATGGCCCCATATGTGTAACACATAGAAATAAATTGCACCCTAGAACAGAAGTGATAATTCCTTAAAATGAACTTATATTCTTAAGGACAAAGGACTATAGCATAATTTAAAAGTTTTAGCTCACATACAATTTACTTATGAATCAATTTGATATCAAGTAAATCATTAGCATTAGACATGAGCCTATTCATTTAAACAGTCCCATAAAACAAATACTGTAGTTAGGCACAATGTCATGTCAAACTCCGTTTTAAACCCAAAACTTCAACACCTTGATGAAAACTCTTAATCAGAGTAAAATATGACTAAGTTTATAACAGTCAATAACTTTTTTTTTCTGGTATTTTTGAGACAGGGTCTCCCTTTAGTCCCAGCTGGCCTGAACTGGCTATGTAGACCAGGCTGGCCTTGAACTCACAGAGATCCACCTGCCTCTGCCTCCCAAAGTGCTGGGATTAAAGATGTGTGCCACCATGCCCAGCACTAAAGATGATTCTTAGCCACCATGTGGGTGCTGGGAATCAAACCCAGGTCCTCTGTGAGAGCAGTCAGTCTTAACTGCTGAGCCATCTCTCCAGCCCAAATAATATTTTAAACTTCACAATTTATACAGTACTGAGGCTCTCTAGCTGTGGGGTAAATTTTCCTATTTTTAATTTAGGATTAATTGGATTCTTGGGTCAGATTTGTTTCTGATTCAGAAATTCTACAGTAATCTTTATAAAACAAAACCATCTGGGTAGATTTTTTTATTTCTTTTTTTTAATGTATTTATTTTTTATGTGTATGAATGTACTGTCTGCATGTAGGTTGGTGCACCCATGTCATGAAATGCTGTGGAGATCAGAAGAGGGCGTCAGATTCCCCTGGAACTGGAGTTAAAGACAGTTCTTAGCTTCTATGTGGATGCTGGGAATCAAACCCAGGCCCTCTGCAAGAGCAGTTGGTGCTCTTAACCACTGAGCCATCTCTCCAGCCCCTGGGCAGATTTTTGTAAGCACATGTTCTAATCCAGCTGCTGCTCATGAAGCGGCCTGCTTCTCACAGCTACTGACAGGCAGCCTACTGGGTCATTAGAGACAAAGGAGGTCACCTTCCCATATAAGCCTGCCGGAGTCTGGACCAGAGTCTAGTGTGGGGCTCTTGAGCCCCTACTGTATGGCCTGTCCCAGCCATTGGTCTCTGATTTGTACAGCTTGATAGGATAGCTCTGTATTGGACAAAAGGCATTAGGGGGAAAAAAATAACCTATAAATCTGGGGATAGATGTAAGTCTTCTGGGAAAAATGTCTCCCAAACCCAAAGACTGGCCTGTGGCTTGCATTGTCTCTTTCTTTCCCTTCTAAGTAAATTGATGATCATGGAGTCCCGGCTAGGACCCAGTGAGTGAGTTTCTTCTGGCCAACCTCCATCCCTGGCTGATGCATCACAAAAATCCCTATCAACCTGCCTTTTCCTCAGCAGAGACTCTGAATAGGCTTCTCCCTTCTTCCATTGGTAAAAACAATTTGCACAATTCCAAACCCTCGTTCATCCTTCCCATACCTTCTCTGCCTAGAAAACATCAACACCTCCTCCCAGTGCAGGGACAATAAGCCCCACCCACTCCAAACATGCACATTCATCTTGCCACATGCCTCTCACTGCCCTAACATGCTCGATGCATCCTTTTACTCAAAAACAACTCTTGCTCACACCTAAGGCCCAGCCCATTGTCCAGATGGGATTGGGAGTAAGGCAGGGACTTTAAGCACTAGAGGGTCCCACTCTCCAGTCACAATTGTGTGAATGGCACACACATTTGCTAAGGACTATTTCAATGGAAACAGCTGCCAGTATTTAATTTTCTCTAACCTGTTATTTACTTCAGGTGGAGAATTACCCATAGTCACATACATGCATGTAGTTTCCATACATGTGGAAATTACTGACACTAGCAGACATACTTTCTTAATGGCCCTCAAAAAAACGAGGGAATCTTAATTTTTTAGTGATATGGACTGTTCTCTTTCTAGAGAGTTCTGCATGGGGATTCTCAAAGATCAGTTATGTGGCAATATCTACTCCAAGAGAAAGACCCTGGCAGGGGTATAGTCCCTCTCCCTACCTATACAGAAATTCACAGATGGTAGGCTTGGAGCAGCAGGTCTATAGTACTACATGTAGAGGGAACAGACCAGTAAGACTGTGCCTGAGGTGAGCCCTGGACTGAGCTCTGGGAGTTAGGCCCAGAGAAGGCATTCTATCCTGCCTCTTTCCTTACTACATGAGAAAGAAGGCCAGTATGTACCTGTCATGGGGTTTCTGTCTGCAGAGGCAGGGCTCACACCTCAGGCCCAAGCCACTGAGATTAATAGGGTGGCCCAAACATAGCCCTAGACCTTCTGAAGGCCTATAGGAATTGGATCTCACTAGGTATTAGGGCTTAAAGCACCTACACCTTCCAAGTGGGTGCCTACCCATAAGATGAACTGAGGTGCCATAGTTTTAAAAAGACTCAAACACACATCCAAAACATCAAGAGCCTGGGGTGAGAGGGCTGCTCTAATATCTGAAAGTGATTACAACAATTCTGTATAATGCCTTCATCCAAATGGAGACTAAAAGCATGGAGCAAAGTACAGTTTTCATGAGTTTGATTCACCCAGTTCTCTAAAACCAACTTTTCCACAAACACAAACACACAGCACACAGAGGGAATGTCCACCAGATCAACAAGGAGGGCACAGATCCAGGGAGGTCCTTTTGCCTCCCATGAGGAGGAAAGGAATGAGGGAAACAGGATCAAAAATTCCTGCAGAAACAACAGACCTCAAAAGCTGTTCCAGGCTGCCCTTCTTCACCTCTTGAAGGCCAGGCTGGGACAGGCCATCCTGGAGAGCAACTCCTATAATGCACCCACAGAAGCCATGTGACACCCCAACTGACCCAGGTGCCAGACCCCAAATGGGTCTCTAGTAGAAATCGCACAGTGGCCACGTGGGCACTCCATGGAGCTCAAGAATTCCCCAAGCTCCAAAGACATCCCGAGCCAGACCAAGATTCCTAACTAACTGCTGATGAAAACTTTACTAGCTAGTAAAGCTCAGTTTATCTCTGGTCCTTTGAGACAGAGTCTCCTTGTAGCAGCTGGGTGGAAACTCACCAAGCAGACCAGATGGGCTGACCTTGGGATTAAAAAGAACTGCCTGCCTCGGCCTCCCAAGGACTGGGAGTAAAGGCATGTGCCACCACACCAGGCCCAGGAGACAGCAAAAGTACCCCCATCCAGAACAAAATCCAGTCCCAGAATTCATTCCCAGCACTGAAGTCAAGTTAATGTGTTAAGTCGGGGCTACATCCAGCTGGATGTTCTCCAATACACAGAGGTCTCAAAGAAACACAAATTAGACTGAACATTCAGAACAAAATACTTCCAAAGCAAGCAAGTTACCTCCCACAGTCATCTTGGAAGCAAACACAAACCAAAAGTCATCTAGAAAGTAGGATCCTTAAACGACCAACGCAAATGCTGATTCCTGTGAACAATTACTACCCAAAAGTTGTGAAGCATTTGATAGACTTAGAGATAACAAATTTAAAGATGTCTCCAGTATCCAAATTTTAGTCTTCTACATGCATTTTTTAATATCCATATTTAAAGTTTGCTTGTGCGCATTTTGTCTGTGATGCCAAAACAAAGTGATTCCGTGGATGGAAAGAAACTTGAAGTGGCCACTTCGTTTGACAGAACCAACATGACAATTACAATGACTGAATTACAAACACACAGGAAAACTTAGACACATGATGAGCAGGGCTACATGAATCTTAGACACATGGAAGAACAGTTACCATAAACACAAGACAGAGTTACCACCTTTAAATCTGGAAAGAGGTGGATCCCTTTCTTCTCCTGTAGCCTGCAGTAGGAGATACAGAGGCTCACATGGCTTTGGGTGGAGCGGGGCCCCAGGGGAGTCTCTAAATTTCTGGCAGAGCAGGGGTCAGGTTCAGTGGCAGCTGAGGACCCCTGAGCCAAAGGGGAGGTTGGACCAAGAGGTCCAGCCAAGGGGCCACCCCATTTCAGATCCTATAAAGTTCTGAGGCTACAGGGCTTTACTTTTGCTTTTGATTTTGCTTTAGACTCTCAAAAGGAAAGAGCATTAGATCCAATGGAGTGATGGTAGTTAGGAGCACTCCCTGTCCCATAGTTCCAGCAGTAAGAGCCCTTAAGGAAAAGTATAGTCCAGAAAATGAAGGAGACAGAAATAAACAAACAACACACACACAGACACACACACACAACACACACACACACATACACACACACAAATCTGGACAGGTGGAGCCTCACAGACTCAGACACCAGATACATGTGGGAATAGATCTTCACTCACACACGCACCCATGCACCAGTTAACCAAAAAACCAACCAGGCTGAGAAAGACATCTCTTTTCAGGGCCCCTAAGGGTCCAGGCTGCACCCAGACCCCTGAATGGGGCTTTAACCAGTTTAAAGCTCTGTTCCAGAAACTGGCTGTCCAGACAAGTGCACACTCAGAGTGACTGGAGCTGGGGAACATCTCCCATAGTGCTCCTCCTAGCCACACACTTACAGCTAATGAGGGTCTCTGCTGAGTACCCCCCCTGTCACCTCTATATCTCAATGGGACCTCCAAATGTTTTAAAGTTGCAACAGAGAAACCACTCACTTAACCACGTGGAGTTTTAAAGGAGGGTTTAAATTATGGCCCCAGGCAGACACTCAACTCAGGGGGAGTGTGGCCACAAGGTCTTACAGGGTAATTTATAAGTACAACAGCCAATCAGAGTTTAGCATCACAATTAAAGTTACCAATCAAGTACACCAGCCATCAGAGTTTAACACCACAGTTAAAGTTACCAATCAAGGAGAAACGGGCGAAGCAAGCAAACCAATCATTCCTAGAATGACTAAGGAAAAAATGGCTTAACGGTAACTGAGAACACTGTCCCTGAGTTTTTTTAATCCTCTATCTCAATAATCCTGTATCACACACAAGAGATATGGGTGGTGTCAGAAATTGGGATTGCCAGGGCTGGCATGAAAATGGAACATGAGAACCGACCTCAGAAGCAGATTGTTCTCTATTAGAACAGCAAAGGTGACCCTTTCTCAGCTAGGATTTGAAGCTGTACCCTCAGCCACAGTTGGGCTGCTTGTAAAGGTTGGGAGATTGGGAAAGGGGGGGACAATTTTCTATATTTAAATTTACGTGCTGGTGACATGCTTTGGAGGTTTGAGACAACAGGAATGTCTCCAAGTTGGGGTTTTACACAGCTCCTGGATTAGAAATTAGCTCAGATCTGAAGTTACTTAACCCAATGTGGGGGGCCCTTTTAAGTCCAGGCATTTATCCTTCTGGCTGCACTAATTGGACTCTGTGGGTTAAAACAAATAATTATAAAAAGTGTAGTATCTGTTCTTATCAGTTTAATATCTGATACATTCTCTATCCAAGTCAATATATTAAATGGATTTTTCGAAGTAGGAGTTGGAATAGTGTTGAGTTAGAAATGCCACTCTACCAAGGAACTGTGGAGGAAAAGCTTTAATAAAAGAACATTACATCAAGGAAAAAGTACAGAACACAACACAGAGACAGTGACAGAGACAGATCAACTCATCGGGCTGAGCACACTCCCATGGGACTAGAGGGCAGCAGCCCCAAGGTCCGATTGTCTCCCACTTTTATTCCCAGTTAGGGGATTTCCACTGCAGTTACGGTGACCCTTTCTCTGTTTGGTGAGGCCTTGGTGGTTGTGGACCAGGCAGTCTTTCATTGGATCAGTCCACCTGTTCTGTAACCCTTTGTTTGAATCAATGGTTGTGTTTAGCAGCATGAAGCCCCTTGGAGAGTAGTGGACTCCTTAGGGGGTGAAAAGCACTCCTACAGGGCTGGGAAAGTTCATCCTGACCTCAGGTAGCTGTGGGAACTAGGAACTCAGGGTCGGACTGTATTCTTGTGGTTAAGGTAGTCATAAGAACCAGGCTTGCTTCAACTAGAGAGTTGCTCCTGCATGGTATTAACTCTTCCTGACCTGGTCCTAACATTCCCCTCTTTGATCATGAGTCGAATCATGGACTCATCTGTAGTAATGGGTCCAAGGACTATGAGCTGGACTGCAGAGATTAACTGAGACATGGCATCTGTGGGCACCTGGCAGAGCAGTCAGCAAACAAGTTGGTACATTCCTTTATAGGGCCTAGGTGGGACCTCAGGTAAGGGGAAGAGGTCATAAGATTGGCAGCCTCTGGAGGAAGTAGACACCTGTGTGTCCCTTGGAATTCTGGGAAACTCAGACCTAACATTCCAGTCTTTTGATTATAAGGGAATAGGACGCTGTTCTCTCTTCTGTATCTGCTTCAGAGCTGAGGAGGAACGAAGTCTTGAGGGAACATGTGTCAGGTTGGAGGGTTAGAATCCGGTCCCCCATCTTGGCTGTCCTAGTTGCCTGGTATTCTGGTCCAGATCAGTAGTGGCCAGAAGTTAGTGTACAGTTTTTCTGTAACTGAAAAGACAAGCTGGGTAAGTCTTATATGAGTGTACCAGTGCGCGGATTTCACAGTACCAACAGGAAGCCTAGTGGGTGTATTAGTGATTGGAGGGTCCCTGTCTAGAATTTCCAGAGGAACAGAGGACCTATACTCTATTCTGAGGAATTTGAAAAAAGTATTTTTAACACTCAGGGCTCCAGAATGAGAGCCAGCTTAACCATGACCTGTTTCTGAGTTATTTTCTAGCATGGCACGGTAGATCTTTTACCTATTTCTATGGTATTTCTTTGATCTTGGTTTTTTGTTGGGGTATTTAAAACCACACGGTTAGCTCAGATAAATTAAATTAGTTTTGGTGTTAAGGTCAGGTGAGGTTCTGGTCCTTAGAGGTCATTCAGGCCTTGTGCCTGGCTCTTTTTACCAGTTCCATCTATGTGAGGACAAAGTCAGGCCTTGCTTGACCAGAGCTTCCCTTTGAACAGTGAAGAGTTTCTCCTCTATACAGACTTTCCTCCCCTGACTGGACACTGGCCAGATAAAGTCTTTTTAAGTGAATCTCCAAGACCTCCTGGCCTGGGAAGACTGGTGACTCACTGCCACAGGACATGTACAAAGGTGCAGATGCAGGACCCTAGGACCCAAGTGGACCTCAGAGGGTAGGGGCCAAAATATTGTCCCTTCAAATCCCTCTTGCCAAATCAGATTGGAGTTTTAAGTATGGTTGTTAAACCTCCAAGAGGGTCAGTTGAATGCTTTCCTATATAACACATAAATAAAGCTTCAACATTGACTTAAATATTCTTTATAAATTCTTAATTGCTGTTGCAAAACATTCTGACTAATAGTGAAAGCTCATGACAGGAGCCTGAAGGTAGTAACTGCAGCAAAGGCTAGGAAGGGATGCTGCTTACTGGCTTGTGTTGCTGGCTCATGTTTAACCCATTGTATACACTATAGAAATATCTGGCCAAGGATGGCATTGCCCACAATGGGCTCAGGCCAGTCACGAAGGCAATTATTGAGGTTTCTTAGCTCAGGTGTGTCAAGTTGGCATTAAACCTATCCAGTAAAGCATACAATCTGTTCTGCAACATAGTCCAGGAAATAAACCCAAGAAAATAAAGAGGCTATCTTTGACTACCTTAAATTATGGCCATGTTACTTGTCCCCAGATTTTGAATTACAGCTTTCAGAAGAAAGAGGAGGGGAGGGTATTATCACATACCTACAGAAGGCAGGAAATGCTTAAATCAAGCTCACCAGAATTGGTTTCATTCAGACTGTTCTCATGTGGTCCCCAGAAGTGAAACCCAATTTTTCTTAAAAATATTAAAAGTAACATGTGCCAAGTATAACAGATATATAGCAGAGTTATAGAAGCTAATGTACCAACAGCAAGTCACAATAAACTAAAGACTAGATCTGCGACACATTTAAAGAAAACAAAAAGTATGTTTCACTTTAAGTGCAAAAATAGTTTATAATCCTTACCAAGTGATTTTTACCAAATGTTCATTCTATTAATCCATTGCATCTATAGGGCGTTAACACTTTGTTTATCATTTCTGCTAACTGCACCATTTTGTAAGTAAATCAGGATAAACATTTTTATCTTAGATGTAGCTAATGATTATTAATATTTTTAAATTTTATTTATTTTTTGTATGTCTATGAATGTACTGTCTGCATGTAGGTTTGTGCACCCATGTTGTGCAATGCCTCGGAGGTCAGAGAGGGTGTTGGATTCCCCTGGAACTGGAGTTAAAGACGGTTCTCAGCCACCATGTGGGTGCTGGGGATTGAACCCAGGTCCTCTGCAAGAATGGCCAGTGCTCTTAACCACTAGGCCATCTCTCCAGCCCCAATTATTAATACTTTTTAAAGGACCAATTTTGGTTTAAAAAAATGTGCAGTGTTCTCAAAACTCAATAGTTACCCATTAACACAAATCTCTAAAGCTTAAAAAGTTGGAAGATAAATTTCACAGTAATGTAATTTTAACTTTTATTTATATTTACCTTTAATATATTGTTATGGTTTATGTCACCATAGTGCTTTTTAGTGTTTACAATTTATAGCTTCGGCTTGTACATATATAACCTAGGAACATAAGGGACAATTTTTACTATTATAAATTGTCCCTAAGGAGAAAAATGAATCACCACCCCACATAGAACTATAATAATGGTATGAATTTAAAACAAATTAGCACAACATGGTTTTTCAAGTGAGCTGTTTTTAAAATACCAGCATGTGAATTTGGATATTTTATCTAACAGCTATAGCTTTATTCACTAAGAAATAGTGCATTAATTTTTTTCTAACTATTTTTTTTATCTTACCTCAAATTTTAAACTGTCTTAAGGGGGGAGAGGGTGATAAACAGTGTAAACAAACAAACAAACAACTTCCACATTAAAAGTAGAATTTAAACCTTCACAGGGCAGTTTGAACCTCTGGAATCCAAATGACCTATTTAGTACTCAGGTCTAAGACAATTTTTAAAAATCTCTTGAGGGGCTGGAGAGATGGCCTAGCAGTTAAGAGCATCAACTGCTCTTGCAGAGGACCCAGGTTCAATCCCCAGCACCCACATGGCAGCTGATAACCATCTTTAACTCCAGTTTCAGGGGAATCCAACACCCTCTTCTGACCTCTGCGGCATTGCATGACATGGGTGCACAAACCTACATGCAGACAGTACATTCATACACATAAAAATAAATAAAAATTAAAAAAATAAAATTCACATTTTAAAAATTTTGAATAACCTTCATTTACCCTTGAATAACAAACTGATTGGTAGGCACATTACCATGTATAATTAGAGCTTAATTGTTTGTTGAATACAAGATTAGCAAGGTCAAAAAGACAAACTAAATTTCAAACCAGAAAAAAATCTACTCAAGTATTACATTCAGTTTTAAAATCATTTAGTAATTGGACAACAGGTACATAAAACATTTTTAGTATGTACGGGTAACTCAATATTTATATATGTCCATTTCACCTGAGGCTGCACTGCAACAAGGAGTGTTGTACCCACAAAGGGGTGGACTTAGAATTTTGGTTGTAAAATTAATTTTCATAGACTGTCCACATGTTGCATAGTACTGAGAATCTCCAGTTGTGGAACACAATTTCTGTATATGCTATAACCATATTATAGAATTTTAAAAAGTGAACAGTACTTTGTACACACACTCATACATAAGGTTTTAAAACTTAATTTTGGTGATGGCAGTTTATAAAGGTTGTACTGAGCAGAGGCACAGGCGTACGTTGTTATCATACACAGACATACACACCTTGGAGAAAACACCATATACTGTCTATCAATGATCTGATAGATCCTAATATGCTGTAAATTTATTTCAGAGTTATTAACAGTATCATCCACATAGATACACATTTATCCACACATTTATATAAGAGATTTTTATCCTAGCGTTTGTATTGAACAGACTCACATACCTTGTTGTCAGACGTGTTTTCATTCTTCAGAGATGTCATTTAAAGCATACAGCCCCAATTGCATTCCCAAGGCTGAGGTGGCTAATACAGTTTTTCCTATTGTGCTGTCATTACACCTTTGGTTTCAAAACTATGAACTTATTGAAATATATTAACAAGTGATGAAAAACAGAATTATATATCCAATTTCTACTGAAGACTAGCCATAACTAAAGTCACAATACAATAATTAAAAACAGTTTCACCAAGGAAGAAGCTAAAGAATGAGGTATCAGGAAATGTTCAGTCCTATCAAGGCAGTACAAAACCAAGACAATTCAGTAATGGAGAATACCAAAAGCATTTTAGGCTGTTTCATTGGCGAGAAGAGATTGCAGTCTATAGACACCCAGGGGAAGCCATGTGCCACTGTTTAAGTGCCAGAGTATGAACGATTCTTAAATTGGTCTCTGGTCAGAGGGATGGCAGCACAGCTGTCAAAAACCTGGCTAAATAAAAGAAAACAGAAAACAAGTTGAAAGGAAACTGAAACTAGAATACCTGCAACTTTAAAGCAGTTTAATTTGGAGATCAAATCCAGTCTGAACAGATAACAAATAAAACCTTTAGATGAACTTAGGAACTTAAATACTTAAGAACCTAGGAAGCCACGCTCAAATTAGACCTTTGAAAAAGTTTAAGAGGCATGCCAAAAGTAAACTTAATTTATGTGCACAAATCAGAATGAAAGAAAGAACTTTGAAGTGGCCACTTTTAACAGAAACCAACACAGAAGAACACACATGACATGAATCTCAGACACATGGGAGAACAGTTAACACACAGACAGCTTGCACAGACTTATGACTTAATATAATGAGAGATTTCCTTTTTCTTTTTAAAATTTCATAGAATAAACTTGATGTCAAGGCACAGGAAGTTCTCAGTTTTCCAGTCTGCTGCACACCTTGGCTGTGCAGGGCTGTGGAACCATTAATTCTTCATTGTTACATTTACACACAATCATTTAGCGTTTAAGACATTTTGTAGTTAGCTCCATTAAAACACTTTTGCACTCAAAGTCCCCAAATGCTGGGTTGATTTCATTAAATGCCTGTTGCACCTTAACTGACGGTGCTGTTAAGGAGAGCCAACTTCCTGGCATCTCACTATGATGGATCTTGTATTTCTGGGGGAATGGAGCAGTGGAAGCTCTGGCTGCTTGGAACTCACAGCATGGGCCCTTTGTTTGCATACCTGCCTGCACAGGAGAGAGGGGAGTAGTGGATTAGGAGAAGTAGATTTTCCCATGTTAGATTAGTACAGAAGAACAAAAACAAAGCAGTAATGAGGAGAAAAACACAAAGACCACAAATCAAATGAACATGGTGAGGATACAGAGGACACAGAAAGGACTTCAGACGGCAGGGGCTGTCTGCCGTGACCAAAACCGAAGGGCTGGACCCACTGTCCATGCCCAAAACCAGGATACTAGACTGTCCCTGAGTCTAGTATCAGACGAACCCCTGTTCATCTACTGGAGAGTCGGAGCATCCTCTTTCTCTCATGCCCAGAGGAACTAATCACGTCTGACCTTCCTCTAAGGCAGCAGCTCTGGCACTACAGAAACAGAAAATGGAAACCCAAACAGGAGCATAAGCTTGGTACCTTTCAAAGCACTTTGTTCTCCAACTCCAGTGTCCTGTGAAGAGGAAAGGCCCTTTGAGGCTGAAGGTGGCATATCTCGGTGGGTCCTCCAAGATGTTGAGTTAGACATGCCACTCTACCAAAGAATCTCTCAAGAGGCCAAAAACTGTGGAGGAAAAGCTTTAATAAAAGAACATTACATCAAGGAAAAAGTACAGAATCCAACACAGAGATAGTGACAGAAACAGATCTATGCGTCGGGCCAAGCACACTCCCATGGGACTGGAGGGCAGTTACAGTGACCCTTTCTCTGATTGGTGGGGTCTTGGTGGTTGCAGATCAGGCAGTCTTTCATTGGCTCAGTCCACCTGTTCTGTACCCCTTTGTTGGAAATAATGGTTGTGTTTAGCAGCATGAAACCCCTTGAAGAGTAGTGGACTCCTTAGGGGGTGAGAAGCACTCCTACAAGGCTGGGAAAGTTCATCATGACCTCAGGTAGCTGTGGGAACTAGGAACTCAGGGTTGGACTGTATTCTTGTGGTTAAGGTAGTCATGGTAACCAGGCTTGCTTCAACTAGAGAGTTGCTCCTGCATTATTAACTCTTTCTGACCTGGTCCTAACAATAGGAGCTTGCTCCATCCACTCCACACATCGACCTGGTATTGCAGTACCTCCAGGAATGGAGCATCCCTTCGGGGATATCTGAGGTTGGTACAAAAGTAGAACTTAAAAAAAAAAAAAAAAAGGCATGGAGTCAGAGGGAGATACGGTAGGGGAGATGGAGCAAGATGCCACAGGGAAGCCAGAGGGACTGAGTGGTGTGACAGGAGCAAGTTGTGGGCATGTATGAAGTTTTCAAAGAATAAATAAAAAATTTAAATGGCCAAGCAAGGACTCAGATCTCCACTTTCAAGATGGTCTTACCAGCTTCCAACCTAGCAGTTCCACTCCTCCAGCTGATGAGAGAGGAGCTCCTCCCGGCTCCAGCCAGCCTCTTTCCTCTCCTCTTGGAAGGGAAGTGCACACCTTGGCCTCTTCGATCCTCCTAGAAAACCCAGGTGTCACGCAAGTCTAGGTTTTGGTATGGTTGCTAGGAAGTGTATTGGGAACCTGAACCCCTGCAGAAGGAAGGTAGAGTCTTAGTATTTCTTATACAAAGCTGTTTGAGCTTTTGTCAAAGCCTTTTCTAAAATATTATACAGTAATTAAAAGTGTTGATCCCTTTTTTTGGTTCATAAGTGTGATGATCCAGTGCTCACACTCCTGCATGACATGAGCTGCCCTCAAAAAGGACCTTGTTATGCATTGGCACATTACCCTTCTGACAATGAACTCAAGGGTTCACAAAAAAGAAAAAAAGTGTCAGGCTGGTATAACTTAGCCTTTCTAGATGCTTAACTACCATACTTAATGCCCATAAAAAAAAAAGGTAGACATAGGTGCAGTACCCATAGAGGCCAAAAGAGGAGGCCATTGGATCGCCTGGAACCTGGGTGGGTGCTGGGAACTGAACCCCAGTCCTCTGGAAGAAAAGGAAGTACTCTTAACTTAGGAGCCATCTCTCCAGCCTCACCAGGAACACTTTGGGAAGTTCATACCAACTGGAATTTACAAAAGTCAAAGTGAGCATCTCAGTTCAGGAGCGCCTTGGAATTGTTCTTTTGGAGACTGGGAGTGGAAGCACGGGCACTGGCAGGGAGGGCCATGGGCAGGAGCCATCCTGATGTGCAGACCGGCTTTGTTAGTGGACAATCATGAGAGCTCAGCCAAGGTTAGGTGAGGAGAGAGAGTTTATTTCACACTACTGGCTAACCCAGTAGTGTGGGCTCAACTCCAGCATTCATTCCATACAGGACTCATCCCAGAACAGGGTTCTGAGTGGCTTTTTATACCCATGAGACAAAAGAACAGACAGCACCTAACCACATGACAAGAGAGCAGAGAGCACCTAACCCTGTGACAAGAGAGCAAAGAGCACCTAACCATGTGACAAGAGAGCAGAGAGCACCTAACCATGTGACAAGAGAGCAGAGAGCACCTAACCATGTGACAAGAGAGCAGAGAGCACCTAACCATGTGACAAGAGAGCAGACAGCACCTAACCACGTGACAAGAGAGCAGAGACAGCACCTAACCACGTGACAAGAGAGCAGAGAGCATCTAACCATGTGACAAGAGAGCAGACAGCACCTAACCATGTGACGAGAGAGCAGAGAGCACCTAACCATGTGACAAGAGAGCAGAGAGCACTTGAGCAGTATTCAAGTAAGTGCCTTACAAATAATGTAGAGTCACAAACATGATTGGAATGTGACAACCTGGAGGAACGAAGACTTCTATTCTGGCTGAGCACTCTCCCATCTCTTCTTTTTATCTCCAGTCTTAGAGTTCTTCCTGTCCAAGGTCCTTGAGCACCACAGCACTGTAAGGACTTTTAGCATCCCCATTTCTCTATTTCCACAGAGGCTTTTTTGTCTTCTCAGAGATCAGGCAGTCTCTTCTGATAAGGGCAGTTGTCCCATTTACAAGGGTGCACCTCAGGGTCCAGTTCCTTCATGTTTTACTTGTGTGTAGATCCTGACTGGAATTAGGCCACTACCTAGAAATTCAGGCAGATACATTCAGTCTATAACAGAAGGGAACCTGTGAAGGAAATGAGACCTTGATCCTAGCCTTGGCTGAGCAGGTGCATGTCCTGACCACCTGATGAGCAAGTAGAGTCTGCGATCCGACTCCATTTCCACTCCAAATGTCTATGAAGTGAAATAAAAGGTGCTCTGAAATGAACGCTGGATTACGTCGTTTGTATGACTGAAATAAACTGAATCTCCCAGTGTCACAAGTAAAATAAGCCAGAGCATATGAACTCCACTTCTTAGTTCAACAACATAAAACTAGTGACTGAATTCTGCTCACCTCCAGGCAGGAGTGAACAGATGCTGACTGGAAAGCCATGAATCTCTGTGCTGCTAGATTTTCTTTCTACCATAATCTGGGCACTGAGTCTGCACCGAAAGTCTATGGGCTGCACAGTTAGGAGAGTGTTCTGCACACCTTCTGGCAAATGAAGATGCGGCTGGACCTTCAACTGCTGGGTTCTAGTCCATGCTGAGAGGCAGCATAAACAACATGCATAAATTGAAAATAATGATGTCTACCTTTGAGAGCTGAGAGTCCAGACAATGTAACTGCACACATACGTGACACAGACATCAGCAGAAGGTATGCAGATACAGCTAAGTGAGTATCTTATACAGCATGTGACAGTGGTCTAGAACATAATTAGCTCTAGAAAATATGTGTGAATTTGAAATAAATTTAGCTTAGTCAGAGACTGCACCACGCCCCAAGGCCTGCTCACTGGCCCCAGCCCTGGAAGGGGCTTGGAGCGCCTGAAGCTGAACTTGTATGATGAAAAAACATGCAGACAGTACATTCATACACATACAAGAATAAATAAAAATTAAAAAAAAAAAAAAAAAGAAAAAGAACACTGTGGGCAAAAGACAGGACAACCAGACCAGGACCCTGCCTGCTCACAGGGACCTGGGTACGAACTTCAGATAGATAAACACCTATCCACAGGCTGGAACCTGGCTACTAGCCCCAGATTACCACCTGGGACCAAGTTCACCCCCCCCAGCTACAGACTATTTAAGCCAGGCAGTGCAAAATGACTTTGCTCTGTCACCCCCTCCCCCCATGGGAGATACCTGAACCCCCTCACTTTCACTCACCTTTGGGGGACCTGCATGTGAGATGCCACCTCACACTCCCTTCCCCGACACTCCAGCTGTGTGAGAAGCGAGCTGCAGCCGAGAACACCACAGGCTGCGAGTCACCATCAGTTCAGTTCACAGACTCTGACTGGACCTCCCAGCTCAGCTGGTTTGAGACCTGCTCAAGCCAATCAGCAGCCCTCCAGAACTCCCTAATGTGGACCCAATCCTCAGCATCCAGGGGACTAAGAAAACATCACGTAAGTGAAGAGTCTGGGGAGTTAGGCAAGGAACAGGACAGATTAATAGGTGGGTTTAGGATTAAGAGGATTGACCTGTGTGAGAAAGAATAAAATTAGATTGCATCATAATACTTGTGTCTTAGACTCCTTTCTGCCTGACAACTGGTGTAGTCGCAGGTTGCCACTAGTTGGCGCAGATTCATTACTAATTGGCTGTGTGTGCTTGTGTGTGTGTGTGTGTGTGTGTGTGTGTGTGTAATTGGCTTTTTCAATCCAATGCTTTAGCATCTCTTGGTAGTCAGCCACCCTTTTTCCTTGCCCTGTTGAAAGGAAATTCTCAGAGTACCTATGACTTCCTACCAAATGAAGGCACAGGTGAGCGAGCATTTGCTGGCTCTGTCCTAAGACTGGGAAGCCGGAAGCTGGTCCAGAGTTCCTCGGACTGTTAAGACTTTTAGGACTTTTAGGACTTTTATGATGACTTTTATGAAGAATTGAAGCTGACAGTTTATAAGGAAAGGAGCTAGCTAGTAATATGGTTAATAAATATAAACAAACCATTTCTGGAAGATTTAGGGATAGCAGTCAAGGCCCTGGCACTGCCAACCATTTAAAAAATTAATCTCGGGCTGGAGAGATGGCCTAGCGGTTAAGAGCACCGACTGCTCTTACAGAGGACCCGGGTTCGATCCCCAGCACCCACATGGCGGCTGAGAACCGCATCAAAAGATGGAGCAAAGATCTGAATAGAGACTTCACAGAGGAGGAATTAGAGATGGCTGAGAAACATCTTAAGAACTGTTCAACATCTCTGATAATTAAGGAAATGCAAATTAAAACCACTTTGAGATATCACCTTACTCCAATAAGACTGGCTAGGATCAGGAACACGAATGTTACCAAATGCTGGAGAGGTTGCGGGGAAAGGGGAACACTCATCCATTGCTGGTGGGAATGTAAACTAGTACAGCCACTATGGAAAACAGTGTGGAGAACCCTTAAAAGACTCAAAATGAGCCTTCCATTTGACCCAGTCATACCACTCCTGGGTATATACCCACAAGACACAACTTACTGCAAAGATACATGCACAGCTATGTTTATTGCAGCTCTGTTCACAATAGCAAAAAGCTGGAACCAGCCCAGGTGCCCTTCAACTGACGAGTGGATAGAGAAAATGTGGTACATGTATACAATGGA
>VZQC01002448.1:405693-428053 GCA_009823505.1 Rhizomys pruinosus
AAGAGCACCGACTGCTCTTACAGAGGACCCGGGTTCGATCCCCAGCACCCACATGGCGGCTGAGAACCGTCTGAAGCTCCAATTCCAGGAGAACTCCAGCTCCAGGGGAATCCGAGACCCTCTTCTGACCTCCGCGGCGTTGCACGACATGGGTGCACAAACTTGCATGCAGACAGTACATTCATACACATACAGAAATAAATAAAATTAAAAAAAAATTAATCTCACCTTTAATCCCAGCACTCTGGAGACAGAGGCAGATGGATCTCTGTGAGTTCAAGGCCACCCTGGTCTACAGAGTGAGTTCCAGGACAGCTGGGGCTACAGGGAGACAAAAAAAAGACAAAAAAAAATTAATCTCACTTCTAATAACTCTCAGTAGAATGAGAACAATACCTGGACAAGCTAATGACCGACCAATAACTGAGGTAGAATGTAGGCCTTTTACTAGAGTTGAACTGCAGCAGATAAGAAAAGACTTAGCCCAGAGAGGAGAATATTTACATGGAATATAGATTCACTAGAGTCCTATTATTGCACATGTAGCATTTAGGTGGACTTTAGATAAGGCTGGCTCCAGATACAGATTGTCTAGTACTGATCTAAGTAGATGATATTTTAATTACAGGACCTGATAAACAGAAGGTAGAAGGCTACAAAGACATTTTATTTTTTATTTATTTTTCTTTTTTCTTTTTGGTATTATTGAGTCAGGGTTTCCTTGTAGCCCCAGCTGTCCTGGAACTCGCTCTGTAGACCAGGCAGGCCTTGAACTCACAAAGATCTGCCTGCCTCTGCCTCCTGAGTGCTAGGATTAAAGGCGTGTGCCACAACGCCCGGCTTTTTTTTTTTAATATTTTTTAAATTTTATTTAGTATGTGTATGAATCTACTGTTTGCATGTAGGTTTGTGCACCCGTGTCATGCAATGCCGAGGAGGTCAGAAGAGGGTGTCGGATTCTCCTAGAACTGGAGTTAAAGACGGTTCTCAGCCACCATGTGGGTGCTGGGGATCGAACCCGGGTCCTCTGCAAGAGCAGTCAGCACTCTTAACTGCTAGGCCATCTCTCCAGCCCCGACATTTTAATAAGTTTACTAAAGCAGGATGTCTGGACCATTAACCCTGACAAGGTGCATGGCCCAGATACATCTGCAAAATTCTTAGGTTTCCTATGGACATCAAAGGGAGAAAGGATACCTGAGCCAGTGCTTAATAAGATACTTAAAGGAATCAACAAATAAAACAAATGCAGCATCTAATTGGTATGGTCTCCTATTGGAGAAACCATATACCATACTTACAAATTATACTGAAGCCACAATATCAGGTTATTAAAAAAGCTTCAGAGTTTGAATGGGGCCCAAAATAGAAAGAACATTTTCAGACAGCCTGCAAGCTTATAGCAGAACATACACAGTTAGTTACTATTGAGTCTACTGACATTGTAATTATTGCTATCATTTTCTTTTTTTTAATTTTTTTATTTTGTTTTATTTTTTATTTGTTTATTTTTAAGGGATTCTACAATATAATAACATAGTTGTTTGCAGATAACATTGATGTTACTCATCAATTTTTTTTGTTTGCCATACAATTAGGTAATTGGTGCATTTTGCAAGTATCTATGTCCAAATTTTGAACAACCCAATGTTCCCATAGTCCAGTTGGAGAAGCTTGTATGCACAGGCATGTTGATCAATTAGGAGTCAAGACTATATTGCTGTAGTCTCATGATTCANCAGATGGCCTCTGGATGCCAGAGAATGTTACCAAAAAAGGCCCCACCCGAAAATTCAACAAGCAAATTTGCGTTGCTCCTTGAGTCAAAGCAAGATTCCTCAGCTACAACTCATCTGCCTGGATATATTGTGCGAACAGTGAGCAAAAGCCCAAATGTACTATTACCAATCCCAAATCTAGATGGCTATTAGCTACTCTCCTTGGAGGAATAATTCAGAGGTTGATGCCACAATCTTAAGTCCCTAGTGGTTAGGAGATGTTATAAGCCATAGTTAAGACCCTGTCAGCTTTTACAGAAAAGCTTATAGTCATGGATTTAAGATCCATTCAAACATCTTTGTCTATACTAATGTAACCTAACATAATAATTAGTACTGTTTAATGCCTATATATCTAATTGAAAGTGCTACACAGTAGAGTAAGGTTATTTTCGGGCATAAACTGCAAACATAAAGGAAACACCTGACCATCAGAGTCCAAAGTGATCGTCTTCAAAGAAAGCTAGACTGTGGTCTCGCCCACTTATGTCCCCTTTTTAAAGCCTAGAGAACAATCTGCGGGAAAGGGCTTGTTGAATGTAAGGGCTGTGATTGAGGTGAACAGTGAAACTACAGAAACATAGACTGGAATCTTATTTTATCAACATGATAGTAATATATACAGCTCCTGCTGGCATGGGGCCTTGGGTTGTATAAGTTTGGCATAGCTACTTGCAAATTGGTTGGATTTACATGAAGGATGCCTGTCTTCATTACCATTATGAACTATTATTAAAAAATTAAAAACCTGCACCATATGATTCACAATGTGTATACGCAACATATATAATATACATTTGCATAGTAATTTGTAATATTTTTTTTAAAAAAGATTTTATTTAACAGTTAAAATATTTTGGTAAAATAATATTTCTCTTTTAATTAAATAATTGCCTACAGACTATCATAATTTATCTTTATGTAATCCTATGGTGTTTTCTATCATATAGGAATACTTATATTCATATTCTAGAAAAAGAGAGAATGTGAAATTATACTTCTTTTCACCTGCAAGCAACTTTACTGCTAAAATATGAATCCTCCACAAATGTGCCTTTGGAATGCACGCTAGAGTTTTTTAGGTTCTTGTGAACTTTGAGTTTATGTGTAAAGGAGTTATATAGTATGCATATTCATGTGGACAAATATATTAATCAATGGAAACAAAAAAAAGAGAGAGAACTCGACTATTAAAGAATGACCCACAACAGTATATATTGCACTAAAAGGTACTAAAACGACTGAGACCAAGATTCAGAGAGAAGACTATATGTATGACAGAATACATCGAGCTCTGATGGGGGGAGCGGGGTCCATTGAGGGAGTCGGGCATAGCGATCGGGCACGTGAATATATGAGTCTAATTTGATAAAGAAATGTCATATGAAATATGTTGCAATAAAATTATTAAAAATATGAAAAAAATGAGCAAAAGCATGACAGCCACGAGTAAATGCACTTGCCATAGAATTTGAAAGACACGGGTCTGGAGAGATGTGCTCAGTGGTTAAGTGCACCCAACATGCCCTTCTGAGAGGACTAGGTTCACTTCCTAGCACTCAGATGTGTGGCTAATGAACCATTCTTTCGCAGGCGCTGGGTGGCACATGCCTTTAATACCCAGCCGTCAGTCAGAGGCAAGAGCTAGGGCCAGATCTCTGTGAGTTCAAGGCCACGACCTGTCTACAGAGTGACTTGCCCAGGCCAAAAGCTGGTGGTATAGACGAAGACCGCTGTTAAAAAAAAGTAAGAATTGGAAGACAGCCCTCCTCAACAGTGCTGCACTTTCTTCTTCTTTTTTTTTTTTCTTCTTTTGTCTTGGTCCTTCCCCAGTTAATCTGAAGATCTCAAGTTTTTATATTGATAGTAAATTCTCGTCCCTATACTGTTTTATGTTATATATCTCTTCTTTGGAGGACTTAAAAGGCACACAGTAAACCCAGATTCAACCAATGGTTTTTAGTTTCTCAGGTCAGTTGGGATCTCGGTCCTCGACGGGTCACATGGGGCTGTTTTTTTTGGGGGGTGGGAAGCTCGTGGATCTTTGGCTTTTCATTACTAGTTCTATCCACTCAAGGACAAAATCAGGTTTTGCTACACCAGGCTGAGTCCTCTTTCTTCTGTAAGCATGGCCAGGTTATCCATCTTTATAGACTTGACACTGGTTGAAGTTCCATTAGTGGAACTCCAAGACCTGCTTGCATAGGAAGGTTGGTGACTCACATTTGCAGAACATTTAAGGGATGCCGCCCTATACCATAGTCCTCTGACACGTAGTTGACCTCTGAGGCAAGTAACAAAAAACCCCAAAAGCGATAGCCGTTAGGATCCTCTCAAATTGGTTTGGGCCTTAAGTATGGTTGTTTAGCACACAGAAAGGCTAAGTTAACCCAGGCTGATACTCGCTCGTATACTAAAAATTATGTCTTCATATATTATTTCCATACCATATTTCTTAATTCACATTTTTCCAATTTAATTTTATATTACTCTAAAATATGCATACATATCCACCATCACATCCCAAAAATCCAAAGTCTGAAAATAAATGGTAGGTTAATTCTAGAACCTTTCTAGGGATTCACAATATAAAGAGTACAGTTGTTTTCAGATCAGGAGGAATATAACATTAATATTGCTTAGTTTGCCTTACAACTAGGTACTTGTGCTAGCATCCACAGATGAGGGATACCATTCATCTTTTGTTTTTCTGGGACTGTGTTACTTCACTTACCAATATATCTTCTAGTTCCATCCATTTACCTGCAAATTTCAAGATGTCATCTTTCTTTATGGCTTCATAGAACTCTATCTACTCGTTGGTTGAGGGGCACTTGGGTTGGTTCCAGCTCTTCACTATCATGAAGACAGTGGCAAAAACCATGGCTGTGCATGTATCTCTGTGATAGGATGAGTCTTGTGGATATATACCCAGAAGTGGTATGTCTAGGTCAGTTGGTAGTCTCATTTTGAGTCTTTTAAGGGTTCTACACACTGCTTTGCATAGTGGTTGTATGAGTTTGTGTAGGTATTCTTTTAACAGAAGCACTTAAAATCAGTTACCTAACAGCCAAATCCTTGGCCCCTGCTGTTATTCTCACAGGCCTGTGAAGCCTGGGCTATCTTTTGATCTCTCAGGAAAGAACTTTGACCTGGAATATAGCCCGAGGTTCCCTTCTCCCAATTACTTGCCCCAGCCCCCAATTGTGTGTACATGTCCCGGCCAATGCATGGGTTGGTATAAAAGCCTTGAGTTCCAACATTAAACTTGAGTCACTTTCCTCCTGGATTTTCTCTATGAGTCCATTTCTTTCTATTATTTTTTATTTCACGGGTAAACTCCCACAGTCCCCTCCCCTCTCCTTGCCAGGAGCTCAGCTTAGGAACTGTTAGCCTGACAGCGGGAAAAAACTCTAGAAGCCTGCAGTCTTATAGGACATCCAGCCTGGTTCTAGGAGGGAGGAATATGCTGTGGATTGCAGCCATGCGTGACTAAAGGACCAACAGATGATAGTAAATTACGACAAATTTGCATTCCCACCAGCAGTGGATGTGTGTTCCCCTTTCCCCACAACCTCTCCAGCATTTGGTATCATTTGTTTTCTTGATTCTAGCAAGCCTTATCAGAGTGAGATGATATCTAAAAGTGGTTTTAATTTGCATTTCCTATTAGCGATATTGAACACTTTTAAAGATGTTTCTCAGGCATCTCTATTTCCTCACTTGAGAAGTCTCTGTTCAGCTCTTTACTCCATCATTTGAGCGAATCATTTGTTTTCTTCTTGGTTTTTGAATACATTATATATTCTGGAAGTTAATGCTCTGTCAGAAGTATCAGTAGTGAAGGTTTCCTCCCACTCTGTGGATATTCTCCTCACTTCTTAGATTTTTTTACTGTACAGAAACTTTTGAGTTTAATAAGGTCCCACTTCTCAATTGTCGACCTTATTTCCTGTGCAGGTGCTGTCTGATTTAGAAAGACTTTTCCTATGCCTATATCTTGTAGGTTATTGCCAACTTTTTCTTCTATCACCTTCAGAGTTTTGGGTTTCATGTTGAGGTCTTTGATCCATTTGGAGTTGATTTTTGTACAGGGCAAGAGGTAGGGGATTAATCTTATTCTTCTACAAGTGGTGATCCAGTTTTGCCAACACCATTTGCTGAAGATGCTGTCTTTCCTCCATTGAGTCCGTCCCCGCCCCCAACCCCCTCCCCCCATCAAATACGAGGTGGCTGAAATTGTATGTGCTCAAGTTTGGATCTTCAGCTTTGTTCCTTTGGTCTACAGGTCTGTTTTGTGCCAGTACCAGGTTGTTTTTATGACTATAGGCCTATAGTATAGTTTGAAGTCTGGTATCGATATCACCCCTGTATTGCTCTTTTCACTCAGGGTTGCTTCAGCTTTTCGGGGTCTTTTATTCTTCCATATGAATTTAAGGATTTTTTTTCCAAGCATGTGAAGAAAGTCTTGGGGATTTTAATTGGGATTGCATATTAATTAATAACTGTATATTAATTTGGATAGAATGGAAATTTTTACTATGTTAATTTTTCCAATCCATGAGTATGGGACACCTTTCCATATTCTGATGTGTTCTTCAATATCCTTCTTCAGGGGTTTATAATTTTTGTTGTAGAGATCTTTGGTGTCTTTGATTAGGTTTGTTCCTAGGTATTTTATTGTTTTTGAGGCTATTGTGAGTGGGAAGGTCCCTTGTATTCCTTCTTCAGTTGCTTGTTGGTATAAAGAAGGGCTACTGATTTTTGTAGGTTAATTTTGTATCCCGCCACTTTACTGAAACTCTTAATCAAGTTTAGGAGTTTCTGGTATCCCTTATGTAAACTAACATATCGTCTACAAAAAGGAATAGCTTGACTTCCTCTTTTTCAATTAGTACTCTTTTAATTTCCTCTTCTTGCCTTATTGCCCTAGAAAGTGTTTCAAGCACTATATTGAAGAGGAGTGGAGACAGGAGACTTGCTGAGTTCCTACCTTTAGGAGGAATCCTAACTTTTCTCCATTTAGGATGATTTTGGCTGTGGGTTTCTTGTATATGGCTTTGATTAAGTTGAGGAATGATCCCTCCAGTCCAATACCCTCTACGACTTTAAGCATGAAGGGATGCTGGATTTTGTTGAAGCCTTTTTCTTCATCAATTGAGATTAACATGTGGTTTTCGTCTTTCAGTCCATTTATGTGTTTTATGATATTTACTGATTTTCGTATGTTGAACCATCCCTGCATCACTTGGTGTGAATCCAACTTGGTCATGATGGATGATCTTTTTGATGTGGGTCTGTATGCAGTTTGCAAGTATTTTGTTGAGAATTTTTTGCATCTGAGTTTATTAATGAGATGGGTCTATGGTTCTCTTTTTTGGTTGTATCTTTGCATGATTTTTGTATTAGAGTGATGCTGGCTTCATTAGAAGGAATTTGGGAGATTTTCCTCTGCTTTTATCCTTCTGAACCATTTGAATAATAATGGTTGTAAGTCCTCTTTAAATGTTTTATAGAATTCTGCTGTGAAACCATCTGGGCCTGGACTTTTCTTTACATGGGAGGACTCATTACATTTTCAGTTTCTTCATATATTATGGGTCTGTTGAAGCTGTCAATTTCTTCTTGGTTTAGCTTTGGTGATTCCAAGGATTGCAGATATTCATCCATTTATCTTAGGTTTTCAAATTTAGTAGAGTATAGGTTTTTGAAGTATTCCCATATAATTGCCTGGATCTCTTCATTGTCTATTGTGATATTTCCCCTTTCATCACGAATTTTCAAGTGCTTTAATTGCAGTTACCTCATTTATTTGTGCTCTTTCTGTTTTTTTAATGTACACACACAGGGCTATAAACTTCCCTCTTAGCACTGCTTTTAAAGTATCCCATAGGTTTTGTTGTGCTCTACTGTAATTGTTGTTTAGCTCCAGGAATGCTTTTATTTCTTTCTTTATTTCTTCCTTGACCCATTCAGGAGTTGTTTATTCTCCATGTGTTCCTCTAGATGGGAGCCTTTGTCCTGGTGTTGATATTGAACTTTATTGCACTGTGGTCTGATAGAATGCATGAAATTATTTCAATCTTTTTGTATTTGTTGAGGTTTTTTCTGTGTCCAAGTATGTACACAGTTTTGGAGAATGTCCCTTGGGGTGCTGAGAAGAAAGTGTGTTCTCTGTTATTTGGGTGGCATATTCAGTAGATGTCTTTGAGGGCCATTTACTACATTGCATTGGTCGGTTCAGATGTCTCTCTGTTTATTCTTTGTCCAGTTGACCTGTCCAAAGGGCTCAGTGGGGGTATTGTAGTCCCCTACTATGAGTGTGTCTTGAAGTCCTGTAGAATTGTGTTTATAAAGTTCAGTGCACCGGAGTTTGCTGCATATATATTCATGATGGTGAAGTCTTCATGGTTAATTTTCTCTTTGATAAGGATGTAGTGACCCTCTTTGTCCCTTCTGATTGCTTCTACTTTGAAGTCTATTTTGTCCGATATTAAAATAGCAACTCCTGCTTTATTTTTGGTATCATTTACTTGGAATACTTTTTCCATCCTTTCCCTTTAAGTTGGTGCCTATCCTTGAGGGTGAGATGGATTTCTTGTAGACAGCATATAGATGGATTCTGTTTCCTAATTCATTCTCCCAGTCTATGTCTTTTGATTGGGGCATTTAGTCCATTAATGTTTAAGGTTATAATTGCAAGGTGTGTGTGGCTTCCGTTCACCTTATTATCCATTTTCGGTTTTAGTCTAGGTTTCTACTTCTGCAGTTATGCTTTTATTAATTTCTATTTCTAGGTGCATGGGGATAGTTGCTCCTCTCCTCTATCCTTTGAATTGTGTCATATATTCTCTGAAGGGTTGGTTTCCTGGACATCTATTCTTTCATCTTGTGTATGTCATGGAAGATTTTTCTTTCTCCTTCAACTAGAACTGACATTTTTGCTGGGTATAGTGACCTAGGTTGGCATTCATAGTCGTTTAGCACTGAGAATGCTTTGATCCACGTTCTTCCTGCTTTCATAGTTTGCACTGAAAAGTCATTTGTAATTCTGATGGGCTTCCCCTTATATGTAACTTGTTGTTTTCCTCTTGTGGCTTTTAGAAATCTTTGCTTTGGGTGTCTAGCATTTTAACTATGTTATGGCATGGGGAGTTTCTTTTCTGATCTTGTTTATTAGGTGTTCTCTGTGCATCTTGTATTTGTGTGGGTTTGTCTTTTTTTTGTTTGGGAAAAGTTTAATCTATTATTCTGTTCAAGATTCTTCCCCTTCCTCTATCCCTATGGTGCAGAGGTTTGATATTTTCATTGTTTCCCACATTTCCTGGTTGTTCCAGTCTTGTATATTTTTAAATTTTTCATATTTTTTACTTGAACTTGTTAGTTGCTTTGTGTTATCTTCCAGATCTAATATTCTTTTTTCTGCTTCTTCCATTCTGCTTCCGAGGCTTTTCCCATTCTTTCCCCTTGATTGGATGAGTATTCGATTTGCTTTTTCATTTCTTCCTCTGATTTCTTTAGTATTTCCACTTCCTTTTGGAGCTTCTCAATCTCTTCTTGTAGCTCCTTGCTTCACTGGTTGGTTTCCTTTTTCATTTCAGCATGGGATCTTTTCAGTGTTTCCACTTCCTTCTGGAGTTTGTCATTTTCTCCCTCTAGCTCTTTCTGGAGTTTGTCATTTTCTCCTTTTAGGTCTTTCCAAAGCTTGTCATTCTCTACATCTAGGTCCTTTCTGAGATTTTTCATTCTCTCCCCTTCATTCTATAATTTCATTGAATATATCTCTGATTGTTCTTCTAAGATTTGTTTCCTGGGTTTCCTCTTGGAGGATCTCATTACAAAAAAATTCTATAGGCTTGGTAGAGTTTAGTGTGGAATTATTCTGCACTTTTCCCATATTGTTCTTTCATTGTGTTTTTTGGCATGTGGGTTCCCTTTTGAGAATCTCAAATGTTTCTTCACTGTGTTGAAGGAATGCTTTCCTTGATTCCTTCAGATGCCTCCATTGTTTTCTCCTTGTTTATGGAGTGTTTAATAGGTTTCAGGCTTTTAATTTTGGTCATATATTAGAAGGTATAGCTCACTCTTCCCTTTCTGTTCTGCAGGTTTCCAAGAAGTCGTTAGGCACAACCCAGATGACACCCTCTCCGCGCTGTACTCCTCTGCTGCCAGCCAGTTCCTCTAGGCGGCTTCTGGACACTCTAGGGCTTACTGGACATTCCCTCTGGAATTGCAGTTGGGGGAGGGGACAAGTTCCTTGCTTAACCCGCACCTCAGCTGGACTAGCCAAAGCAACCAACTTCAACCTCTATGCACAACAGACCAATAATCCAATCTTCCGACAATCCCCCTGGCTGACATGCCTGGTCCACACCTTGTGCTTCAGCTGACCCACCCAAAGCAACTGATCTGAATGTACCCAAGTCCCCTAGAGGCAACAGGCCCACCACATGTGTTCAGGCTGGCTGGGTATCTTTGCCACCACAGCTGCACAAGCTAACAATCCAATTTGCTATTCCTATATCTTGTAGGTTTCTACCAACTTTTTTCTATCATTTTCAGAGTTTCAGGTTTCACATTGAGGTCTTTGATCCATTTGGAGTTGATTTTTGTACACGGTGAGAGGTAGGTGTTTAGTTTTATTCTTCTACAAGTTGTGATCCATTTTTTATGGCAACACCATTTGCTGAAGATGCTGTCTTTCCTCCATTTAGACTTCTTGGTCCTTTTGTCTAATTTGATGTGGCTGAAATTGGATGTGCTCAGGTTCAGATCCTCAGCTTTATTTCATTGATCTACAGGTCTGTTTTTTGTGCCAATACCAGGCTGCTTTTATGACAATAGCCAGTAATATAGTTTGAAGACTGGTTTGGTAATCCCCCCTGTATTGCTCTTTTTGCTCAGGGTTGCTTTGTCTATCTGGGGTCTTTTGTTTTTCTATATGAACTTTAGGATTTTTTTCAAAAGTTTTATTTATTTTTTATGTGTATGAATGTACTGTCTGCATGTCCTGCAATGCTGCGGAGGTCAGAAGAGGGTGTTGGATTCCCCTGGAACTGGAGTTATAGATGGTTCTCAGCCACCATTTGGGTGCTGGGTATTGAACCCAGGTCCTCTGCAAGAACTGTCAGCACTCTTAACCACTGGGCCATCTCTCCAGGATTTTTTTATCTAGGTCTTTGAAGAAGCTCATGGGGATTTTAATTGGGATTGCATTTAATCTGCAAATTACTTTGGGCAGGATGGTCATTTTTACTACTTCTTCCAGTCCATGAGCATGGGAGGTACTTCCATCTTCTAGTATCCTTTTCAATCTCCTTTTTGGGGGATTTAAAATTTTCATTGTAGAGGTTTTTAATGTCTTTGGTCAGATTTGTTCCTAGATATTTTATTTTTTGGAGGCTATTTTGAGTGGAAAAGTCTCCTTGTATTCCTTCTTCAATTGCTTGTTATTGGCACAAAGGAAGGCTACCAATTTTTCTAGGTTAATTTTGTATCCAGCCACTTTACTGAACCTATTGATGGTTTCTTTTTTTAATTTTTATTTATTTCTGTATGTGTATGAATGTACTGTCTGCATGCAGGTTTGTGCACCCGTGTCGTGCAATGATGCAGAGGTCAGAAGAGGGTGTCAGATTCCCCTGGAACTGGAGTTCTCCTGGAATTGGTGTTTCAGACGGTTCTCGGCCACCATGTGGGTGCTAAGGATCAAACACGAGTCCTTTGTAAGAGCGGTCAGCACTCTTAATTGCTAGGCCGTCTCTCCAGCCCACCTATTGATGGTTTCTAGGAGGTTTCTGGTGGAGTTTTTGGCGTCCCGTAGGTAAACTATCATGTCATTCACAAACAGGAATAGTTTGACCTCCTCTTTCCCAATGAGTACTCCTCTAATTTCCTTTTCTTTTCTTATTGCTCTCAAAACCATTTCAAGCACTATATTGAAAAGGTGTAGGGATAGGGGGAAGCCTTGCAGTGTTCCCTACTTTAAGGGGAATGCTTCTATTTTTCCCATTTAGGATAATGTTGGCTATGGGTTTGTTGTATATGGCTTTAATTATGTTGAGGAATGTTCCCTCCAGTCCAGTTCCCTCCAGGACATTAAACAGGAACCCATATTCAGTTGTGTCAAAGGCCTTTTCTGCACTGTTTGAGATGACCATGTGTCTTTTGTCTTTCAGATAGTTTATGTGCTTTATGATGTTTATTAATTTATGTATGTTGAACCATTCCAGTATCTCTGGTATGAATCCAACTTGATCATGGCGGATGACTTTTTTTTTGTTGTTCACTATTTTTTTATGTAAGAAGTTTTATTACAATCTCAACTGGATAATATCAGAATAAAAGAGATAAAATAGTGTCTTATTGAAAACTTATCAAAATTACTCATTTCATACTATTGCATAAATATTTAATCCTTATTTATTACTAAGTTATTGACTTTATTGGTGGTTCAATACAAGGTAGAGAGAAATAATTATTTTCACTTTTACTTATTTAACCTGTTGTATGTAAAGGTACTTTGAAAATAGACATTTATGATATTTTATTTTATTTTTTTAGTTTACATTTTTCCTTTAATTTTATATTACTCTAAAATATGAATATATACCTTCTGCCCATATACTTTAATTACCATGTCTGAAAATAAGTGGTAAGTTAATTCTAGGGCTCATTAAGGTATTCACAATATAACATCACAGTTGCTTTTAGATAGAAAGAAATATAACAAATAATGGTGTTCAGCTTGCTTTTCAATTGGGAGTGGATGATCTTTTTGATGTGTGCCTGTATGTGGTTTAAAGTATTTTGTTGAGAATTTTTGCAACTGTGTTGATTAATAAAATGAATCTATAAGTGTTTTTTTATTGTTTCTTTGTTAGAGTGATGTTGGCTTCATAGAAGGAATCTGGGAGATTTCCTTCATTTCTACACTCTTGAATAATTTGAGTACTAGTGGTTGTAGGTCTTCTTTAAATGTCTTATAGAATTCTGCCTTGAATCCATCGGGGCCTGGGCTTTTCTGGACATGTATTCTTTCATCTTGTATATGTCTTGGAAAATTTTCCTTCCTCCTTCGATTATAACTGACATTTTTGTTGGGTAGAGTAACCTAGGCAGAGTAACTCTGTAGTCATTTAGTACTGGGAATTCTTTGGTCCAAGCTCTTATGGCTTTCATTGCCTGCATTGAAAAAGTCAGCTGTAATTCTGATGGGTTTTTCTTTATATATGTAACTTGCTGTTTTTCTCTTGTGGCTTTCGGTATTCTGTCTTTGTTTTAAGCATCTAGAATTTTGAGTATGCTATAGCATGGGGAGTTTCTTTTCTGATCTTGTCTATTTGGTGTTCCATATGCTTCTTGTATTTGTATGTCTTTTTGTCAATTGGGGGAAATTTTCTTCTATAATTCTGTTGAAGATCTGGTCTATAACATTATTCTGGGATTCTTCTCCTTCCTCTATACCTATGATGCAGAGGTTTGGTCTCTTCATGGTGTCCTGCATTTCCTGGTTACTCCACTCTTGTGTTTCTTTAAATTTTTCATAGTCTTTGTTTGAGCTCTTCAGTTCTTCCGTGTTATCTTTTAGACTTGATATTCTATTTTCTGCTTGATATATTCTGTTACTGAGGCTTCTCCTGCCATTTTTCTGTTGACTGTATGAGTGTTCAATTTGCTTTTTCCATTTCAGCCTGAAATTCCTTTAGTATTTCCATGCCTTTCCAGAGTTGAGCATATTCTCCTCTGACTTTTTCAGTTTCCTTTTTCATTTCAACCTGAGATTTTTTTTTCAGCATTTCCATTTCCTTCTGGAGTTGGTCATTTTCTCGTTTTAGTTCTTTGATTTTTTCTTTATATTCCTTGATTTCTTCGAATATGTCTATGATTGTTCCTTTAAGATTTGTATCTTGTTTTTTTTTTTTTGGTCTTTTTGAGACAGGGTCTCCTTGTAGTCCCAGCTGTCCTGGAACTCGCTCTGTAGACCAGGCTGACCTTGAACTCACAAAGATCTGCCTGCCTCTGCCTCCCAAGTGCTGGGGTTAAAGTCATGTGCCACCACACCTGGCAAGATCTGTGTCTTGAGTTACATCCAGGGATATCTCATTGTTAGAGTCTTCTCTAGAACTGATAGAATTTGGTGGGATTTATTATTAGCATTTCCCATGATGCTGATTTTTCTTTGGACTTTTGGCATGTGGATTTGAGTTGTTGATTTGTTGTTTGTGATCTGATGTGAGATTCAGGTCTTTCTTCCTTGTGTTGAATGGCCTGTTCCTCTCAGTTATCTGTAGAGTGGCATCTTTGCTGTCTCTTCTGTTACCTGATCTGCAGACTGGAAGCTGGAGTGTTGTTGGAGGTGACTGGCATCTGGCAGCAAGAGTTACCCAGATCCAGGGCTCCCCAGGTGTGCAGATCCTCACTTGGTCTACAGCCCAAAAGATGGGGTGCTGCTGCAGGTGATCAGTGTGCAGCAGTGATTGTGTCCCAGATCCAGGGCTCCTTGGGTGTGCATATCCTCACCTGGTCTGTGGGCTGGAAGCTGGAGGTGCCACTGGAAGCTGGGGTACCACTGGAAAGGACCAGAATGCTGTAGCACCCGGGACTCACTTTCAGAGCTCCCTGGGTATACAGATCCTCACCTGGACTAGAAGCTGGGGTGCCACAGGTCATGTGGCATGCAGCAGTGACCGTGTCCCAGATCCAGGGCTCCTTGGGTGTGCATATCCTCACCTGGTCTGTGGGCTGGAAGCTGGAGGTGCCACTGGAAGCTGGGGTACCACTGGAAAGGACCAGAATGCTGTAGCACCCGGGACTCACTTTCAGAGCTCCCTGGGTATACAGATCCTCACCTGGACTAGAAGCTGGGGTGCCACAGGTCATGTGGCATGCAGCAGTGACCGTGTCCCAGATCCAGGGCTCCCTGGGTGTGGAGATCCTCACCGGGTCTCATTTGGCAATAATTTTTCCCATTTTTTATTATTACCATTATTAAACTTTATCCATAGGTCACACATCATTTCTTTATCAAATCTAAAGTCACTTACCGTTTCATGCCCCCCTCCCACCCAAGTCCCTGCACTCCACCATACATGTCCTGCATCTCTCTCTGAGTCTCTCCAGAGATTTTTTTCAGTTCTTTTGTTGGTATTCTCTCCAACTTGTAGTGCTACATTTTATACATATATATATATATATAACTATGTATATATAGTTATATATATATATATAGTTACATACATACACATAAATATAGACATATATACATACATACATACATACATACATACATACACATATCGCTTGAATTGGAGGATTTTTTTTCTTCCTTAAAAGATGTCATGTTTCCTTAAGGAAGTGCTCGAAGGTTCCTCCTTGGCAACCCCAAACAACCAACCATTCCACACTTTTGTTCCACATTGGGGTCTTTTGCTCCCATGGTCCCCCAAAATGAAATCCAGTAAGCACATGTCCTGTCTTGATCCCCCTACATTGGCCTCCATGATACAGCCTAGGTAGTCCAACAATGGCAGTCTACATTCTGATGAGGCTCACATCCCCTTAGCTGTTTAGTCCACAAGCTGGGCATTTCAGTAGTCCCCATCTGGCATTGAAGTTTTGGAGGATTCTTGGAGAGACATGAGTCCTAAGTCCATATTAGGAGGTTAAAAAGCTCTGTCTCATGTCTTTGAGGGTGCCAAAATCAGTGGCAGCCACAGAGTAGATGCACTTCATTTGGCAATAATTTTATGTGTGTTTCTGGGGTTGTAACCTAGGGTCTCCTGGATTCGAGGCAAGTGTTGTTTCATTGAGCTGTACACTTCAACAACTATTGATCTCCTCACAATAACCAGATTCCTGACAAAAATCATTTAGCTAGGACAGACTAATATGTGGCTCATAGTTTGAGAGGGTTCAGTTGATGCCTGTTTTGCTCATCAATTTGGACTGAACATAGTGGTGACAGGAGGACATTTCAGAGAGATTGCTTCAGCTCTTCATTGATAGAAAGAAAGGAAATGGGGCCAACAAAAGATCTAGTCCCAAGCCAATGTCCTCATTGCCAGACACTTACTTCCTCGAAAGGTCCTACTGCTTACCTCTGTCACCTCTTGCATTGCCATCATTTTATCAAGACATTTAGTCATTCATTAGACTAGAAGCCTTATAATCTCATTGTCATTGGAAAGCCTTTTCTCACAAGCTAGAGGTTATAGCTACTAAGTTCCTATGCTTTCCTGAATCCAATCAAGTTTACAATCAAAATTACCCTTCATATACACACCTTTAGCCCTTTTCACTTTCACACATGGTCTCACTACATTGCTAGGGCTGACATCAAATTGCCACTGCATCCTCCCCAATACCTGGAATTGTGTGTGTGTGTATGTGTGTGTGTGTGTGTGTGTGTGTGTGTGTAAGCACCACTCTGCCTACCTCAGTATTTGGTTGTTACTACTTTTTGTTTCAATTTTTGTTTGGTTTTTACTTTTGACAAAGGTTCTCACTAGTTAGTACAGACTATATTGCAACTTGGTCTCTAGCCCACACTGGCCTATAATTTGCAATATTTGTGATTCAGCCTCCAGGGTTCTGGGCTTGCAGGCATATACCAAACCACTGAAATCTTGGTAAATTTTTAATTGATTCTAAAACTATTCTCTGATCCTCACAGACAACTGGGGAAATGCAAGAACAAATGAAAGATAACAGGATAATCTTCACGAAGTGTAGGTATTCTTTTGTCAGAAGCACTTAAAAACAGTTACCTGACAGCCTTGACCCCTGCCGTTTCTCACAAGCCTGTGAAAGTCTGGACTGTCCTTTGATCTCTCAGGAAAGAACTTTGATCTGGATGTTAGCCTGAGGTTTCCTTCTCCCAATTACCTGCTCCAGCCCCCAATTGTGTGTACGTGTCCCAGCCCATGCCTGGGTTAGTATAAAAGCCTTGAGTTCCAACATTAAAGTTGATTCTATTCCCTCAGGCTTTCTCTGAGTCCCTGTCTGTATGTTTGTCCTTATCTTTCTACTTGTCTTTTTATTTCATCGGGTAAAATCCTTGGTGGTCCCCTCCCCTCTCCTTGCTGGAGCAAAGCCAGGGAGAGAAGAACAGCAAACAGCATGTGGATGTCAGCCATGAGTGCATAAAGGACTATTCAAAGGACTATAAACTCTGACAGTTGGCTCACAGAACGAGGGGCTTCAATTTCTACTAAAGACAGAGGAACAGGAATAAGGTATTTCTATGGGCTGTCTCTCTCAGCCTTTTTTCCCCACACACAAGGGAAAAATCTCAAAGGGTTTTACCCGTGAACACAGGGAGTTCCCTTCCCCCATGCAAGATCAGGGTAGCTAGCGACCAGCTGTGGTCCATCTCCATGGAATAAAGTCTTTTTTTTTTCCATGAGAGATTAATCTTTGAATCTTCTTTCAGTCTTTCTCCTCTATTATGGACAGCTTGGCACATCTCCATGGAAAAAAATTCTCTTTCCCCATGAGATTACTCTTTGAACTGTCTCTTTCCCTAACCACTAGCATTTCCTATCTTTCTTGATCATGGGTAACAAACAGTCATGCCAATGAAAAACCAAGCAGCTGTGGCAGCAGCTCCGCCACTATCTGAGCTAACAGAGGGGCCAGTGGCACCTGCCATGCACATGGAAGAGCTGGAGCACTGGGCTGGAGGCCAACAGGGCCCACAGGGGGCCACATGGGGACCCAGATGAGACCGTAGTCAAGACCAGGGCCAGGCAGCCAGCAGCAGCACGGACCCTTGCTCAGCCTGCCCTGATGCCAACACTGCTGCCACCTGCACACTGCTGCTCTCTCTTAAAGAGACAGGAGTACCTTAATTCTTAGATACAGAAAGACTATATCATACTAGTCAGGACTAACACCTTCTTTTACAGGAATCTCCTGATAATGTAGCCCCAACTCAGAGCTACAAAATTATTTCAAAATCATTTCTCAGGAAAGGAAAATGTATCATCCGTTGCCTGTATCTAGCACATGCCAGTTTCGAGCTCAGGACTACATTTCTCAGAATTCTTTGGGTCTGTTGCCAAATGAAAAATTTCAGTATGATTCCATATCTCTTTTTTACTCAGGTTTTTCCAAAAAAATATTCAGAAAAAATGTACCCTTGAACTTTACTGTGTTCTTACTCATGATGCTTATTCAGAATTGAGGTAATTGTACTCTTCCTTGCACATCAAATTTTTTTGTATAAAATAGTTTATTGCTATAAACATGGCTAGGTTTAATCACATCCCAAGTCATTTTTGCAAATTACTTAACATGAAAGATAAATCCCCTGGCACTTACTAATGATGGCAAAACACAAATCAAACTTTTCTATTTAAATTCACAAAACTTTAAACTTATCTTACCCCAAGATAAATTGAATGAAGGATGTTTTTATGACATGGTCACAGGGAAGAAATTGGCCCTCAATTTGACAGAATTATTTGGCTATGTCTTAAATTACTGGAAAGTTGAATTCTTGTTGAAAGGTTAAAAGTATTTGAGTAATTTAGTTCACTTAGATTTCATTTTTTATTATTTATTTATATTTGTATCAACTCTAGAACCGTGTCCCCCACCCTATCCCCCTACCCCACCAGAGCTCATGCATTCTGCCAAACATGCTTTTCATCTCTTTCTCAGTCTTTCTCAGTATTTTCCATGTGGAAGTTGACTGTTTTGAGCAGAAGTTCACTGTTTCAGTCAGTTCTTTGATGAAGTCCTTTCTGTTATTGTTGTTGTTGTTCTTTCCATTATGCATCACTCCCAACTGCTTTGGACAAAAGCTCAAGGCGCTATGCACAAGAAATACAACTACGTAATTGGGACTAGCATCCACAGATGAAGGATACCATTCATCATTTGTTTTTCTGAGACTATATTACTTCACTCAACAATATGTCCGCTAGCTCCAGCCATTTTCCAGCAAAGCTCATGATGTCATCTTTCTTTACTGCTGCACAGAACTCCATTGTGTAGATGTACCACATTTTCTCTATTCACTAATTAGTTGAGGGGCATTTGGTTTGTTTCCAGCTCCTTGCTATTGTGAAGAGAGCTGCAGTAAACATGGCCATGCATGTATCTCTGCAGTGGGGTGAGTCTTGAGGGTACATGCCTAGGAGTGGTAAGGCTGGGTCGTGTGGCAAGTTCATTCCAAGTCTTCCAAGGGTTCTCCACACTGCTTTCCATAGTGGCTGTACAAGTGTACAATCCCACCAACAGTGGATGAGTGTTCCCCTTTCCCCACAACCTCTCCAGCACTTGGTATCATTCATTTTCTGGATTCCTGCCAGTCTTATTGGAGTAAGATGATATCTTAAAGTGGTTTTGATTTGCATTTCCTTAATGATTAAGGTGTTTCTCAGCCATATCTAATTCCTCACTTGCGAAGTCTCTGTTCAGCTCTTTCCTCCATCTATTGAGTGAGTCATTTGTTTTCTTTCTTCTTTGTTTTTTGAGTAGTTTATATTCTGGAAATCAATGCTTTGTCAGATGTTTCTGCACTGAAGGTTTCCTCCCACTCTGTGAGATTTCTCTTCACTTCCTTGATTGTTTATTTTTGATGTACAGAATCTTTTGAGTTTAATGAGGTCCCAATTGTCAATTGTTGACCTTAATTCTTGCGCAGCTGCTGTCTGATTTAGGAAGTCTTTTCCTACGCCTATGTCTTGTAGTTTGCTGGCAACGTTTTCTTTTATTGCCTTCAGAGTTTGGGGTTTCACGTTGAGGTCTTTAATCCATCCGGAGTTGACTTTTGTACAGGGAGAGAGGTAGGGGTTTAATTTCGTTCTTCTACAAGTGGTGATCCAGTTTTGTCAACACTACTTGCTGAAGATGTTGTCTTTCCTCCACTGTGTCTTCTTGGCCCCCTTGTAAAATATGAGATGGCTGAAATTGTATGTGCTCAGGTTTGGATCTTAGGTTTTGTTCCATTGTTCAACAGGACTGTTTCAGTGCCAATACCAGGCTGTTTTTATGACTATAACCCTGTAGTATAGTTTGAAGTCTGGTATAGAGATCCCTCCCTGTGTAGATCTTTTCTCTAAGGGTTGTTTTGGCTATTCCCAGTCTTTTGTTTTTCCAAATGAATTTAAGGACTTTATTTTCCAAGCCCTTGAAGAAACTCTTGGAGATTTTGATTGGGATTGTGTTAAATCTATACAAGAGTTTTGGTAGAATGGACATTTTTACTATGTTAATTTTCCCAATCCATGAGCATGGGAAGTTTTTCCATCTTCTGTTTTTCTCTTGTGGCTTTAAGGATTTTGTTTTTGTTTTGGGTGTCTAGCATTTTAACTATGATGTTGCGTGGAGAATTTCTTTTCTGATCTTGTCTGTTTGGAGTTCTGTGAGCTTCTTGTGTTTGTATTGGTTTGTCTTTTTTTAGTTTGGGGGAAGTTTTCATCGATTACTCTGTTGAAGATCTGATCAATACCATTCTCTTGGGATTCTTCTCCTTCCTCTATTCCTATGATGCAGAGGTTTGATCTTTTCATAGTGTCCCTTAGTTCCTGGTTGTCCACTTTTGTGTATTTTTAAATTTTTCATAATCTTTACTTAAGGTTTTTAGTTGTTCTGTGTTATCTTTCAGGTCTGATATTCTTTGTTCTGCTTCCTCCATTCTGCTTCTGAGGCTTTTTCCATTCCTTTCCTCTTGATTGGATGAGTGTTTGATTTCCTTTTTTCCTTTCCTCTTCTGATTTCTTTAGTATTTCTACTTCCTTTTGGAGCTTCTAAACTCTTCCTGTAGCTCTTTGCTTTGCTGGTTGGTTTCCTTATCTTTCTCAGCATGGGATCTTTTCAGTGTTTCTACTTCCTTCCAGAGTTTGTCATTCTCTCTCTAGGTCCTTCTTGTGTTCTTCATTCTCTTTTCTTAGTTCTTTGATTTGCTCTTTATAATCTTGTAGTTCTTTAATTATGTTCACAATTGTGTTTCTGATATCTGTGTCCTGGGCCATCCCCAGGTGGATCCCACTGTAGTAATCTTCCACAGGGTTGGTAGAGCTTGGTGCGGGATTATCCATTCCCTTTCCCATGTTGTCTTTTCTTTGCATTCCAGGCATATAGCCATATCCTTGCCTGTATTCCAATGTGAGTCCCAAATGCCTCTTCACTATGCTGAAGGCTTGCTTTGCTTGCCTCCTTCAGATGCCTTCATAATCCCAGTTGGTTTTGTGTGTGTTTGTGTGGGCGGTGTACTACTTAGCCCATGCCCCAGTACCTGTGCTTCAGCTGGTCTTGGGAGATTTCATATCTCAAGACTCACAGAACCCTACCTTTTATACCAGCTGGGAGGATAACTCCGCTCCCATAGGCACAAAAGCCAATTAAGCCAAAGACAGCTAGATTAACTGATTAGATTAATTCAAACAAGTATCAGCCTTGCTGAAGCACCCAGCTCCTACCTACCTACCTGCACTTGCTTCAGCTGGTCTCGAGAGATCTCAGATCTCAAGAATCACACAACCCTACCTTTTATACAAGCTGGGAGGAAAACTCTGCCTCCACAGCCACAAAAGCCAATTAAACCAAAGACAACTGGATTAACGGATTAACTAGATTAAGTCAAGCAAGAATTAGCCTTGCTGAAGCACCCAGCTCCTACCTACCTACCTACCTGCACTTGCTTCAGCTGGTCTCATGAGATCTCAGATCTCAAGACTTTTATCTTGAGATAATATATCATAATAGCACACTTCTCTATGTCTGATACATGGGTAACCAAAAACATCTTTAAACAAGTTGTGCACAACTGATCAATTCAAAAGTCCTAGGCATTTCAAAATCAATCAATTAAGGATCTTATACAACTATTTGCCATTTTTAGGTTTTGGTTAAAAATTATTTTATGTGATTTTTCTATTTACATAGATTTACTACAGACTAACTCTAAAACAAAAATTTATTTTTCCCTAACTCAGGTTTGCCAATATATTTAAATTGCTAATTAATTGATTTATAACAGGTAAATATAAATCTACACAAATAGTAGTTCAAAGTTTTATTAACTGTGTACTGTCTTCTACTGGAGATAACACACTCGTGCCCAGTAGGATCTGTAAAACCCATTCTACAAAATTTATACCTTAAAGTTATACATCTAAAATTGTAATATTCATAAAGGTTAAAATTATATATGTATAAACCTTATTTCCACAGGATACAGTCTTAATCAGGTAACTTAAAAATCACAATGTTTGTTTAATTAAGATTCCTCTAACTTATTTTTACTTGTGTTCAAAATCTATTTACACATTGGATAATGGTAAACTAAATCATTTATGTTGTTTAAAATTTGTCACACTTAAATTTATGTAAACTACAAGTTATTTTAATTCTAATCCATACTAAATTTCCAGATAACAGCCTTGACATTAATATATATCCAATGTTCTTTTATAATGTTATGTGTAACATCATCTTTCATCTACAAAATAATTTATTTTTATTTATTTATTTATTTTTATTTTTTTTAAATTAGTTTTTATTGATGCTTTGTGCATTTCATACATTTTTTCCAATTCAGTTCAGGCTTATTTCCCTTTCCCTCCCCCCCC
>VZQC01002448.1:430288-490077 GCA_009823505.1 Rhizomys pruinosus
TTTACTTTTACTAAGTCCTAAAACACCATGTGTCCTGTAGACAGTGTCTAGGCGAAACTGGGTACTTGCTGAGCTCACGTCAATTAAATATGCCTTAATCGAATATACACCCGTGTCCCTCTCCCACCCATCCCCCCTTTCCAATTCACCATTTCAGTCCATTTTCTGATGCAGTCTTTCTGTTGTTCTTTTACTATGCATCCCTCTCCATGAGAAATATTTATATCTGGGTTGTTGGTACTAGCATCCACATATGAGGGACACCATTTGTCGTTTGTTTTTCTGGGACTGTGTTACTTCACTTAACATAATGTCTTCCAGCTCCATCCATTTACCTGCAAAGTTCATGATGTTGTCCCTCTTTACCGCTGCATAGAACTCCATTGTATACATGTACCACATTTTCTCTATCCACTCGTCAGTTGAGGGGCACCTGGGCTGGTTCCAGCTTTTTGCTATTGTGAACAGAGCTGCAATAAACATAGCTGTGCATGTATCTTTGCAGTAAGATGTGTCTTGTGGGTATATACCCAGGAGTGGTATGACTGGGTCAAATGGAAGGCTCGTTTTGAGTCTTCTAAGAGTTCTCCACACTGATTTCCATAGTGGCTGTACAAGTTTACATTCCCACCAGCAATGGATGAGTGTTCCCCTTTCTCCACAACCTCTCCAGCACTAATAGTTATGGTAGGTTACTTTAGCATAGACACATGTTTGGATATGTTAATCCATGAATTACAATTTCCAAGTCTATGAAGAAGCTCATGGGGATTTTGATTGGGATTGCACATTGAATCTGTATATCAATTTGGGCTAAAACGTGTTCAACACCATTAATAATTAATAAAGAGTTTCAGTAAAGTGTCAGGCAAGAATATATAAACTACTTGCTTGGTGTGGTGGCACATGCCTTTAATCCCAGCATTTGGGAGGCAGAGGTAGGCTGATCTCTGTAAAATTAATATATTAAAAATGTCCGTTATACCCAAATTGATATACAGATTGAATGTGCAATCCCAATCAAAATCCCCATGAGCTTCTTCATAGACTTGGAAATAATATCCTTAAATTCATATGGAAAAACAAAAGACCCCGAATATAGTTCAAGGCCAGCCTGGTCTACAAAGTGAGTTCCAGGACAGCTGGAGCTGCAGGCAGACCCTGTCTCAAAAAAGACCAAAATGAAAAAAACAAAGAATATAAAAACTACTTAAAAAACAAAGAAGAAAATAAATGACCTACTTAAAAGATAGTGTAAAGAGTGGAACAGAGACTTCACCAGTGAGAAATTAAAGTAATTAAGGAAATGCAAATTAAAACCACTCTCAGATATCATCTCACTCTGATAAGGTTGGCTAAAATCAAGAAAAAAAAAAAGACACCAAATGCTAGAGAGGTTTCAGGGAAAGGGAAACACTCATCCCCTGCTGGTGGGAATGTAAACTTGTACAGCCATTATGGAAAGCAGTGTGTAGAACCATTAAAAGACTCAAAATGAGCCTACCACCTGATCCAGTCATACTACTCCTAGGTATATATCCCAAAGACTCATCCTACCACAAAGATGCATGCACATCCATGTTTATTGCAGCTCTCTTCACAATAGCAAAGAGCTGGAAAGAACCCAAATGCCCCTAAACAGGCAAGTGGATGACAAAAATGTGGTACATCTACACAATGGAGTACTATTCAGTGGTAAAGATGACATCATGAACTTTGCAGGTAAATGAATGGAACTCGAAGCCATTATGCTAAGTGAAGTAACACAGTCACAGGAAAACAAATGGTGAATGGTTTCCCTCATTTGTGGATGCTAACACCAAATCCCCAGTTGAAAGGTAAATGCCAAGCCCCACATTCTCCATCCCAAGAAGGATCAAAAGAAAAACTTGGTAAAGTCCCAGGGGTCATCCTAAGCAAGAAAACCAAGATGGATATGCACACAGCAGATGTCAAGTTTCTACTAGTGAATATTGCATGTTTAACTCTCGTCAGTGCATGTTTATTAAACAGAAAAAAATGTAAAAATATAATGAAATAAGCATTACTGATTTTTATTTCTCAATAAGATAGCAATATATTACAGGGTGTTTATCACACAGTAAAACAATGCTTACATTGTCTTAACATATAGGAACACCAGCGTTATCATAGTGATTCACATAAACTGGAGCAAAGCTTATAGTTTGGTAAAGAGTAAGAATAATGTTTACATAGTGTCAGGCATGTAGTAAGCGAAAGAGTTCTTGGGACATACTAAGAGTTAACAAGCTGGTGCAAAGCAAGAACAATGGTAACACCATGGTTGACACAATAAAAGCAAAACCAACAGAGTGCTCAGGACAAATGAGAATAGTGATTATAGAGGAAAAACACAGTCGAAAGCAATGTACACAAAACAGCAATGGTAACAGAACAATAGCATATGGTAGGACTAATGTTCTACTGGTCCTTGACACATAGAAAGAACATTGACAGTGAACTTTCACTGATGAGAATTGTTCCTTTGGATTAGGATTTCAGAATTGCGCCCATGATCCTGAATGGTCACCATGGACTTGTCATTACTGGTTGAATTTGGCTGCCTGGGGCGGACAGGAGAGATGGAAAGGAAGCGCCAGTGAGTCTGCATTGATGCTCACTCCATCAATAACTTTTCCTCTTGCCATGCCAGGTGTGCATGCTCCCCATCTGCTCAACTTTAGAGCCTCTGCTTGCCCAAACAGTCTGCATCCTTGGGCCAGAGTAACTGACTTGCCTGGCCTCTGAATTCCTAGTCCAATGAAGGTGTGGCCTTAAGAGCTGACCTGAGGTTTGGGAGTCCACAGTGTAGGGGTGCAGAAGGTCCCCTACACACAGAGTAAGAATATACAGAATTTACAGATTATTATATTCAACCACAATATTGCACATTAAAGGAATAAAAGTTTGGAAGTCCAAGAGACCAGACAGGATCTGATACCATGTAAGAAAAGTGGCTGGGTGTGATGGCACATGTCTTTCATCCCAGCACTTGGGAGACAGAGACAGGTAGATCACTGTGAATTCTAATTCATCCCAGTCTACACAGTGATTTCTAGGCCAGCTGGGGCTACAGGGAGACCTAATCTCAAAAAAACAAAAAAGAAAAGAAAAAGTGTATGTTCTGGGGTTTGGTAGATATTTCGAAGTGCAACTTACAAGTTCAATGTTTTTCTTCAGGATCACTGATCTCTTCATAGATCACTGGCTTATTTATGTGAAGACAGTGGCTCCAGGCATTTACCTGCCTCCCACTTATCCTGAGTTAGGAAAGGGTTAGAACTTGAGGAGAGTGGGAAAGAAGAATTTTTAGTCTTGTCAGAAAGCCAGAGGGCTAGTTCCTCCCATGTGCCCAAGGGCCTTCTTCATGCCCTTGTTTTCCACATCTTCTGGCTCAGACAGACAAAGACAGCAGGCGCCAAGGCAGACCATCGAAGACCAGTTCAGTGTTTGGTTTCTCTACCCTCAAATTGTCAGAGGTAGATTAATCCAACTCTTCCCTCAGTAGAAAATTTATCTTATATCTCATCCAGCAGGTATTTATGAAGGGCATATTACACATCAGGCATTAACTACAGTAAGACATATTATGAGCTTATCATATAAACCAGAATTGCCTGAACAAATTTCATGATATGAGGCCTTATATAAATCTACCCTGATAATTCCATTGTATGGTCTAAGAATGCGAGGTTCAAAGTATTTAGGAGACATACCTAATGTTGACCATCACACAGCTTTTAAATGGAGGACAGCCATTTTGGGACAGTGGAATCCTGCTGGGGCAGGTTGAGCTCATTCCCCCAGACTGGCTGGGGTTTTGAACACAATTCATGCCAAATACCCAGACCACACCATGTATCAGAGTCATAGAAACCAGAGAGAATTTTTCACCTTGTATCATCTCACCTTATGTCTTCACTCTGCGGCCCTCAGAGACACATGCTTTTCTGGAGGGAGAGCACAGATTTCTCTGATCTCCTCCTGAGTCACATGTGCTTGGCACTATTTTGCAGTTATCTTCTTCTTGTGCTTGCTCCTTCAGTGGCTTTTTTGTGGGATTGATATTCAGGCATAAAGCAATCTGAAGCTAGGCCCACAGGGCACAAAGCAGCAACCGGGCCCAGACCAGCTGAGCTTCAGGGACTGTGCCAAGTCTGGGAGGGGATTGTGGGAAGGAGAATCTAGGCCTGTCAGGCACACAGCAGCACCGGGCCCAGACCAGCTGAGCTGGAAGGACTGCACCACGTCTTGTAAGGGATTGTGGGAAGGAGAAGCTAAGCAAAAGGAAACCCACATTCCAAGAGCAGAAAGAACAATATGGGAAAAGTGCAGAATAATTCCACACTAAGTCTACTGAATCTATAGAGGATTCACACAAGGAGACCTCCTTGGAGGTAGCACTGGACACAGATCGTAAAATAATCACAGATATATTCAAAGAAATCATGGAACTAAGGGGAGGGAATGAAAAACTCAGAAAAGACCTAGAGGGAAAGAATGATAATCTTTGGAAGGGACTAAAAGGAGAAAAAGACAAACTCCAGAAAGAACTAGGGGGAGAAATTGACAAACACCAGAAGGAAATGGAAACACTGAAAAGATCCCATGATAAAATGAAAAAGGAAACCAACCAGCGAAGCATGAGCTACAAGAAAAGATTGAGAACCTCCAAAAGGAAGTGGAAATAGTAAAGAAAACACAAGACGAAATAAGAAAAGAAATCGAACACTCATCCAATCAAGAGGAAAGAATGGGAAAAAGCCTCAGAAGCAGAATGGAGGAAAGAGAAAAAAGAATATCAGACCTGGAAGATAACACAGAACAACTAAAAAGTTCAAGTAAAGACTATGAAAAGTTTAAAAATACACGAGAATGGAACAAGCAGGAAATGTGGGATACTATGAAAAGATCAAACCTCCACGTCATAGGGATAGAGGAAGGAGAAGAATCCCAAGAGAATGGCATTGATCAGATCTTCAACAGAATAATAGACAAAAATTTCCCCAAACTAAAAAAGACAAACCTATATAAATACAAGAAGCACATAGAACACCAAATACACAAGACCAGAAAAGAAACTTCCCACATCATATCATAGTTAAAACGCTAGTCATCCAAAACAAAGACAAAATTCTAAAAGCCACAAAAGAAAAACAAGTTACATTTAAGGGAAAACCTATTAGAATTACAGCTGACTTCTCAGTGCAAACTATGAAAACAAGAAGAACATGGACAAAAGCATTCCCAGTGCTAAATGACTACAAATGCCAACCCAAGTTACTATACCTAGCAAAAATGTCGATTCTAGTTGAAAGAAAGAGAAAAATCTTCCATGACATAAACAAGATGAAAAATACATGTCGAGAAAACCAAACCTTCAGAGAACACTTGAAGCAATTTAAAGGGCAGAGGAGAGGAGCAGTTATCCCCAAGCATCTGGAAAGGGAAATTATTAAAAGCACAACTGCAAAAGTAGTAACCTAGACCAAAAATGTAAATGGATGATAAGGGGAAAGAAAGCAACAAACATCTCTCAATTATTACCTTAAATATTAATGGACTAAACTCCCCAATCAAAAGGCATAAACTGGGAGAATTGATTAGGAAATAGAATCCATCTATATGCTGTCTACAAGAAACCCATCTCACTCTCAAGTATAGGCACCAACTGAAAGTGAAAAAATGGAAAAAGATATTCTAAGCAAATGGTACCAAAAAGAAAGCAGGAGTTACTATTTTAATATCAGACAAAATATACTTCAAAGTACAAGCAATCAGAAGAGACAAAGAGGGCTATTACATCCTCATTAAAGGGAAAATTAACCATGAAGATTTCACAGTCATGAATATATATGCACGAAACTCCGGTACACCAATCTTTGTAAACACAACTCGCAGGACCTCAAGGCACAGGTCAACCCCAGCACACTCATAGTAGGAGACTTCAATATCCCACTGAGCCCATCAACCAGACAAAGAATAAACAGAGAGACATCTGAACTGAACAATACAATATACCAAATGGACCTCACAGACATCTACCAAATATTCCACCCAAGCACCAGAGAATACTCTTTCTACTCAGCACACCAAGGAACATTCTCCAAAACTGACCACATACTGGGACACAGAAAAAACTGAACAAATACAAAAAAATGAAATAATTTCATGCATTCTATCAGACCACATTGCAATAAAGCTCAATATCAACACCAGCCCTACTACCTCCAGGAATGCATGGAGACTAAGCAACACACTCCTGAGCAATGAATGGGTCAAGGAAGAAATAAAGAAAGAAATAAAAGCATTCTTGGAACTAAAGGACAATGAGAGTACAACACAACAAAACCTATGGGACACCTTAAAAGCAGTCCTAAGAGGGAAGTTTATAGCCCTTGGTTCCTACATTAAAAAAAAAAAAAAACCAGAAAGGGCACAAATAAATGAGTTAACTCTGCAGCTAAAAATCCTTCAAAGACAACAAAAAAAGGAACCTTAAATGGAACAGACAGAAAGAAATGATGAGAATCAGAGCAGAAATTAATGAAATAGAAACAATGAAAACTGTGGGGTTGCTGCTGGGATTTGTGGCGGGGCCCACATAATCCTGGGACAACCCATGTGGATAATATGTGCAGGAAAGCACACCATGTATACACAGGTTGAGGTTCAAATGCAGAGAGAGATTTTATTCCAACATGTCTGCTTAAATATCCCTCATGACTCAATCCTCCAGGCCGAATGCTAAATTTTTTCATCACTACACCCCACCCCATGGCTGTGGCCAGGGAGGTACCATTGGCTTAGAATCCAACCCATCTGTATTAGTCAGGGTTCTCTAAAGAAACAGAAGCAACAGGACGAATATATATAGCTATATACAATTTATTGATTTGCTCACGTGACAGAGTTCAAGGATTCCAACAGTAGCTGCACCACACTGGAAAGGCCGAGAATCCAGGGAACTGCTCAGTCTGCAAGGCTGGATGTCTCAGTAGTCCCAGTCCAGTGTTGAAGGCCCAAATGAGTTCCAGGAGATCTGCCGGTCTCAGTACACGCTGGGATCCAAAAGGTTGATCACAGCAGCAAGACAAACTCACCAGATGAGAGAGGCAAGCTGCAGGAGAATAAAAAGGGACCAGCTCCTTCTGCCATGGCCTTTTGTACTGCCTGCCAGCGGAAAGTAACGCCCACATTTGGGGTGGGCCATCCAGGTTGAGGCGGTCCAATCAAAAGACCCTTTTTCTCTTATTTGTTCCTTAGTCCAGTCAAGTTGACACGCAGGATTAACCATCACACCATCTTAACTAAGTTTTCCCACAGAAAACAATACAAAAAATCAATGAACCCAAAAGTTGGTTCTTTGAGAGAATAAACAAGATAGATATACCTCTAGCCCAATTAACCAAAAGAAAGAAAGAACAACTCCAGATCAATAGAATCCATGATGAAAGGGGAACATCACAACAGACAATGAAAAGATCCAGGAAATCATACAGGAATACTTCAAAAACCTATACTCTACTAAATGTGAAAACCTAAGTGAAATGGATGAATATTTGAAATCCTGGGAATCACCAAAGCTAAACCAAGAAGAGATTGACAGCTTAAATAAACCTGTAATATTTGAGGAAATTGAAGATGTAATTAAAAAAATCTCCCAACAACAACAACAACAACAACAAAAGCCCTGGTCCAGATGGTTTCGTGGCAGAATTCTATAAAACATTTAAAGAGGTTTTAGAACCACTGCTACTCAAACTGTTCAGAAGGATACAAACAGAGGGAATTCTCCCCAACTCCTTCTACGAAGCTAGCGAGCATTACTCTAATACCAAAACCAGGCAAAAATGCAAGCAAAAAAGAAAGCTATAGACCCATCTCATTCCTGAACATAGATGCAAAAATTCTCAACAAAATACTCATGAATCGCATACAGACCCACATCAAAAAGATCATCCATCATGATCAAGTTGGATTCATAGCAGAGATGCAGGGATGGTTCAACATAAGTAAATCAATTAATATAAAAAAAACACATAAACAGACTGAAAGACAAAAACCACATGATCATCTCAATTGATGCAGAGAAGGCCTTCAACAAAATCCAACACTCCTTCATGCTTAAAGTCCTAGAGGGAATTGGATTGGAAGGATCATTCCTCAACATAACCAAAGCCATATACAACAAACCCACAGCCAACATCATCTTAAATGGAGAAAAGTTAGAAGGATTCCCCTTAAAGTTAGGAACTTGGCAAGGCTGCTCCCTGTCACCGCTCCTCTTCAATATAGTGCATGAAACACTTGCTAGGGCAATAAGGCAACAAAAAGAAATTAAAGGAGTACTAATTGGAAAAGAGGAAGTCAAACTATCCCTCTTTGCAGATGATATGATAGTTTATCTAAGGGATGCTAAAAACTCAACCAGAAACTCCTAGAAATGATTAGGAGTTTCAGTAATATCTCAGGATACAACATTAACCTAGAAAAATTGTTAGCCTTTCTTTACACAAACAACAAGCAACTGAAGAAGGAATACAAGGAGACCTTCCCAATCACAATAGCTTCAAAAACAATAAAATACCTAGGAACAAACCTAACCAAAGACACCAAAGATATCTACAACAAAAATTATAAACCCCTGAAGAAGGAGATTGAAAATGACATCAGAAGATGGAAAGACCTCCCATGCTCATGGATTGGAATAATTAATATAGTAAAAATGTCTATTCTACTCAAATTAATATACAGATTTAATGCAATCCCAATTAAAATCCCCAAGACTTTCTTCACATGCTTGGAAAAAAAATCCTTGAATTCATATAGACAAACAAAAGAACCTGAATAGCCAAAGCAATGCTGAGTGAAAAGAGAAATACAGGGGGATCTCTAGACAAGACTTTAAACTATACTACAGGGCTATAGTCATAAAAACAGCCTGGTACTGGCACAAAAACAGACCTGCTGACCAATGGAACAAAACTGAAGATCCAATCTTGAGCACATACAATTTCAGCCACCTCAAGGGTGCCAAAAATACTCAATGGAGGAAAGACAGCATCTTCAGCAAATGGTGCTGGCAAAACTGATCACCACTTGTAGAAGAACAAAATTAAACACCTACCTCTCACCCTGTACAAAAATCAACTCCCAATGGATCAAAGACCTCAATGTGAAATCCAAAACTCTGAAGGTGATAGAAGAAAAAGTTGGCAGCAACCTACAAGACATAGGCGTAGGAAAAGTCTTTCTAAATCATCAGTTGCACAGGAAACAAGGTTGACAGTTGACAAGTGTGACCTTATAAATCTCAAAAGCCTCCATACAGCAAAAGAAATAATCAGGGAAGTGAAGAGAAAACCCACAGAATGGGAAGAAACCTTCACTGCTGATACAGCTGACAGAGCACGAACTTCAAGAATATATAAACTACTCAAAAAAAAAAAAAACAAGTAAGAAATCAAATGACCCACTCAAAAGATGGAGTAAAGAGCTGAACAGAGACTTCACAAGTGAGGAAATAGAGATGGCAGAGAAATATCTTAAAAAGTGTTCAACATCGCTAATAATTAAGGAAATGCAGATCAAAACCACTTTAAGAGATCATCTCACTCTGATAAGGCTGGCTAGCATCAGGAAAACAAATGATACCAAATGCTGGAGAGGTTGTGGGGAAAGGGGAACACTCATCCACTTTTGGTGGGAATGCAAACTCGTACAACCATTATGGAAGGCAGTGTGGAGAACCCTTAAAAGACTCGGAATGAGCCTAGCACCTGACCCAGCCATACCACTTCTGGGCATCTACCCCCCAACAAGCATCTTACCACAAAGATACATGTACAGCTATGTTTATAGTACCTCTCTTCACAATAGCGAAGAGCTGGAACCAACACAAATGCCCTTCAACCGACGAGTGGATAGAGAAAATATGGTACATCTACACAATGCAATTCTATGCAGCGTGAAAGAAAGAAGATATCATGAAATTTGCAGGTAAATGGATGGAGCTAGAAGATATTATGCTAAGTGAAGTAACACAGTCCCAGAAAAACAGAAGATGAATGATATTACTCATCTGTGGATGCTAGCGCCAAGTACCTAGTTCTAAGGCAAAGTGAGCAACATTAATGCTATATTCCCCACAATCTGAACACAACCATGCTCTTATATTATGAATCCCTAGACAGGCCCTAGAACTAACCTGCCACTTATTTTTAGACTATGGATTTTTGTATACATATTACAGTATAACATGAAGTTAAAATGGAAAAAGGTGAATCAAGAAATATTATATGAAAATACGTTTGTTTTCCAGAAGATACAATATCAGTGTAGGTGTGAGGTATCAGCCTGGTGTAACTTAGCCTTTCTGGGTGCTTAATGACCATACTTAATGCTCATACCAATTTGGCAGAGGGACCTAAGGGATAACTTTGTTCCTTGTCCTCAGAGGTCAACTAAGTCTCAGGGGAATATGCATGTGGGCATCTGCTGAAATGTCCTACAAATGTGAGTCACCAGTCTTCCCTGTGTGGGGAGGTCTTGGAGATCCACTGATGGGACTCCAGCCAGTGTCCACCCTATAAAGAGGAAAGTCTGCTCATGCTTCAAAGAGAGAAGCCTTGTCTAGCAAGACCTAACTGTGTCCTCAAGTGGATGGAACTGTTGGCTGAAAAAACAAAAGGAGCCAGGGGCTACCCCTCCTCCCCCCAAAAACCGAGTGACCTTTGAGGACTGAATCCTCAGCTGACCTTGAGAAACAGAAACCGTGGTTAATCTGGGCTGACTGTGTGGCCTTAAGCATCCAAAATAAAGTATAACCAGAAATAATCAATAAAGTCTGACAAATTGTATTTCAGATATAAAACTTGAGAAATCTTCAGACCTTCAATGCCAGATGGGGACTACAGAGCTGTCCAGGATGTGGACTGAGTGGCTACTGAGATTTCAGCCTCTTCAGAGAGTAGACTGCCATTGTTTGACTACCCATGCTGTGTCATGGATGCCAGTGAAGGAAGATCAAGACAGGACACATGCTTGCTGGACCTCATTTCGGTGACCATGGTGGGGAGGGACCTTAGTGTGGAGCACAAGGACATGATTGATTGTTGTTTGGGTTTGCCAAAGAGGAACCTTCAAGCTCTTCCTTGGGGAAAACATGACATCTTTTGGTAAAAAAAGGGGGGATTATATTTAACAGTTAAAAATATTTTGTAAAATGACATTTTCCCTTTTTAGTGATACATGTTACAACCATTTATAATTTATCCTTATGTAATCCTATGGTGTGTTCTATCATATAGGAAAACTAATATTCATATTCTATAAAAAAGAGAAAATGTAAAGTTATACTTCATTTTACATGCATGCAACTTTACTGTTAAAACGTAAATCTCTAAATGTGCTTTGGAATTAACCTATAGTTTATTTTCAGATTTTGTAACTTTGATTTTAGTGTGGAGTGTATTTATGCATATTTTGGAATAATATAAAATCAAATGGGAACAAAAAAGAGAGAAAAACCTATTCAAAGTACTGACCAAAACAGTAAACCTGTGTACCAAAAAGGTCATAAAAGACTGAGAAAAAGATGCAAGACAGGACTTGTGTATGACAGAATCCATTGGGGGGCATGAGGGGTGGACATGGATGGAGGAATGAGTCTAAATTTGATTAAGAAATGTTGTAGGAAATGTACTCAATAAAAAAATTTTTGAAAAGCAATCAGTTTCCTGCCTTATCTAAGAGCACATCTTGGTTTTGAGAACCAGGTGGAGCCTCTGCAGGCTCACGCATCCTGTAGAAAGACACTGTAAATTTCCCATGCACTTCCTCACCCTGCAATTCTCACCCCTAAGCCCACCAAAAGTTGGAATATAAGACCCCCAATTCCTGCTCCCGGGTCTCTTTTTGATCTATCTTGGGCTCATCCTGGAATCTTCTCCTCCCCTTCCCTGTCTCCTCTTGTGCCTCCTGCACAGCCAACCGAGCACACGATGAGAAACTAGTGGCCCACTTTCAGAGAACATGGAGGAAACAACAGCTTTTAAATGTCAAGTGTACATGGAATCAGTGTGGGTGGCATTTCTGTGGTTCTCTAGAGAGTACCATTTCCCATGCATTACATTCAAGTACATTCTCAGTAAGTCTGGAATATCTTTGCATTATCTTACTTAAATGACAAGAAACCTGAGAGTTTAAGCAGGCAAAAAAAGGTCTAAAGAAATCATGTTTTTAAGACCATAGTGCTTATCTTTATCCTCTAAACAGACAAATCTTCTTGTAAGCAGAAAAGTTGTTCATGAAATTGGGAATGTGGTATATAGAAAAATCTTGGAAAAAAAATCGAGGAACATATAAGGTCTGTGAAGTACAAAGATTCTGTGAAATACAGGAACCCTAAGTGGAGAGTAAATAAAAGAGTAAATGGAAGGGAGAAAGCAGTGATAACCTAGGATGATGTGAATGTAGGGGAAGAAGAGTTAGATGGGCCACGTTGATGACCACACAATGACAGATGTGGCACCATACTCGATCCTGAGGAGAACACTGCATGTAGAATTAGGCAAGGTGGTACCTGCACTAATTCTGCTTTCATCAAGGGGTGTCATTTGTCATTAATTCCCGAACTAACATTCATTCATATTCCTCAGCCACAGAATAGAGAATTGATGTAGATTATTGTTTTGTTTAGGCTTATTTCTACATTTCAAGTCATGGTCTCTCTGTATAACCCTGAGCTGCAGTGATCTACCCATCTTCATGCCTCACCCTGCCGAGTGTCAGGAGTTTAGGAATAGGCCGAAGTACATATTTGTAAACACTGTCTACATGGGATAAGAACAAAAGGTACAGCCTTTTCTTGTCATCTCTCTTTGAATATGAACTGGCACTGTCTCCACACTGGTAGCCAACTCCCAATTCCCTTAACCCTTTAAGCTAGAATGAAATCTGCAATTGTGGAAGCACCCATTTGGTGGTTCAACCTCTGAAGGTTCTTCTCAGCCAGCAGTGTGGGTACAGAGAGCTCCAAGATGTAAACAAAGCCATGGAGAAACTCTCAATAGGGAGGAATGGACTGTCAAAGCCCTGTGACTTGCCATGCAAAGGAGTGGCCCTGCCACAGAGGAAAGGCCTGTTGATGCTTCTTGTTTTGATAACTCTGTGGGGTAATGCCCTAAGGGACCATCACTGAACTTCGGAGATCATGAAGACCTGAATGCATTTGAATTGGTGACACTGCTGCTAAGTATAATATTTAACATGTTTTTACTACAACAATCCCATTCTGATATCATTCTCCATCCAAAATGGTATCATTAAAATTTAGAGATGAAAACAGTATCCACACACATCCTAGAGGTTTCTTAAAGGGGAAATTAAAATAAAATATTCTGTATACATTGCTTAAATAGTATGTGGCACTAACATGAAAATAAAAGATGTAGTATCATAATTATTGTTAAAATTATTAGGCAGATAAAAAATTATTTGTCAGATAACTTATCAGGGAGGTCATTGCAAAAGTAAAGAGATTCTCCCTCTGTCAAAAACCATTGGCTTCCTATATCTCTTCACCCAGAGATGGCACTTTGGGACATTTCACCCATCCACATTAGCATGTGAATGGATGATGTCATTATGCAGGTATTGTTCAGCCAATAATATTGTTGAGATTTCATAGCATCACTTCTCTGTCTTGTCTGGAAGGCACTATCTAGCAACAGGCATCCTGGTCCTCCGGCTCTTATGTTCTTTCTGCCACTCTTCCTCAATATTCCTTGAGTCTTAGGTGTAAGGGTGGCATTTTAGATGCATCAATTGGGGTGGTAGATGCCTCTCTGTATTTTGAGAAGTTGTTAATCTCTGTAATACTTTCCATCTGCTGCAAAAGGAAGCTTCCCATGCACACACTAGCATTGCAGAGGACTCAGTAGGTTATTTACATATATAGGCTCATATGCATGTGTATGTACACCAATAATTAAGAAAATAGTAAAGGGCTGTGATTGGGGTGAATGGTGAAACTACAGCAATGTAGTCTGGGCACTCATTTGATCAACTTGATTGAACATACAACCCCTCACCCCCCACTGGAAGGTGGGGCTGTGGGGGTTTGGGCACAACAGCCTGCAAATTGGTTTTACATGAAGGATGCTTGTACTCATGGATTATCACTTAGAGCTAAAAAATGGAAAAAAAACAGAGAAAGATGCAGGACAGTTATGGCAGAATGCATGATCTGGGATGGGGTGGGGGTGGGGGGAAAGGGAAAGGGAAATATGCCTGAACTGAATTGGAAAATGATGTATGAAATGCACAAAGCATCAATAAAAAATGTTAAAAAAAAGAAAATAGTAAAGGAAATTGATAGGGAAGTTGGGAAATGTGAGAGGTGTGAGTTGGGAGGGGAGGAGAAAGTGTGAAAATGCTGTAAATACAGCACACATGTATCAAATTCTAAAAATGAAAATAAAAAATTTTAATTAAAAAATATATTAAGCTGGGGAGATGGCTTAGTGATTTAGAACATTTGTTGCTCTTGTACAGGACCAGAGATTAGCTCCCAGCATCCACATTGGCTGGCCCATTATCCCCTGTAACTCCAGCTCTAGTGTATTCAACACCATATGCAGGCACTATTACAGACTTGTGCAAACACAGAGAGAGAGAGAGTCAAATACATACACATAAATTAAAAGTTATTAACCTATCAGTTAGGTTAATGGAATGAAGGGGGTGCTATGAGCCAGCTACATGGAAAAGCACAGACTTACCCAGTGCCAGGACTTGGGAGCCACCCCAATACCAGCTGCCTCGAAGTACAAAAGAAAAGAACACAAGAAGTCAGACAAGGTTGGAAAGAGGGGGGAAGGAATGAGAGAGAGAGAAGGAGAAAGGAAGAAAAAAAGCTGAGAGGGCTAGGACATATTTGATACTCTCTTACTTTTCACAGTGTTTATATCCTTGGAGTGACCAAGGTGCTCTCATGTTTTAACTGTGAGAGACACTCACCTTTTAGGTCTTTTATCTTTGGTGTACAAAAATTCTTCTGAGAAAGTTCATCTACAAGAGGTGATAAGTCAAAATGTTTTCTTTATTACCAAATATTTCCAAATTTCATGCTCTTGTAGCCTTTGAGAATGCTGAGGTAAGAGGTTACAATCCACTCATCAAAGAAGACCAGTTCAAAGATACCACCTCATTCTCTTCAATAGTGACTTAGGTATCTATTTGGAGTGTCAGGGAAGTCTTCTGAGAGTGTATAAAATCTGGACCAAACCTCACTACTATGTCATCCTATTAAAATACATTCCTCTTACTCTCCCCACAAAGCATTAGATTGATTAGAGAAAAACTTTAGCTATACACACTGAACAGGGATGGTAATTTAAAATCATTACACACATAAAATTGGTGTATCTTAAATTCTTAAATGTGTGAGAAAGGGTTGATGATTTACCCCAGTGGTGCTAGAATTTTCCGATATAAAGACACTGTTTAATACTAAAAATCATACTAAAGTCCTGAATTTTTAATCTATCCTGGTGATTAGGGGATGCTTGTGGGATTTGGCCTATTTAATTTGAGAGTTGCAAGATTCTTAAAGATACCTTGACATTTTTACTTTAATTTTTCTTTTAGATATGTTGTCAGAACAGAACAAGTGATTGCATTTGGTTCCTTATACTATGATTATAGGTGTTAGTGAAATGCAAAATATACTATTGAAGTTGGACATTGTGGCTCATACCTTTGACCACAGGATCCAGGAGATGGAGGCAGGGGAATTGCCATGCGCTTGAGGCCAATCCTGCATTACAGTGTTAAGGCTCTATCTTAAAATTTTCTGTGCGATTAGCAGGCTACTGCCAAGGCCATCAATTGCCTCCCAGAACTTGAAGCTAAGACTCTATTGCTGAAAACAGGACATACTTTGGACATAGGACTAGGACTGATAGAATTGGAAGTGAGCTGGAAGCCAGGTAGTTAGACTAGCTCTCATAGTATCAGAGGATACTATGCAAACTGTCGAGGGAGAAAACCAATCAATGGTCTGACCCAGATGTAAATCCTAAACACAACAATGAACAGCCCAGCAAAGTATCTCTATAGGTGCACTATTAGAACTTTTATTTGTGGGTATTCCACACCTGTTTAATGCAATTTTAAGCCTACATAATGAGAGGGAATTCATGTGTGGTACTGTAAGCATGGTTGCAGATCTCAGAGATCATAGAGAAAAACCTAGTTCTCTCACATCCCTAGATCAATGTAACTTCTATCTGTAGTNTTTAATACTAAAAATCATACTAAAGTCCTGAATTTTTAATCTATCCTGGTGATTAGGGGATGCTTGTGGGATTTGGCCTATTTAATTTGAGAGTTGCAAGATTCTTAAAGATACCTTGACATTTTTACTTTAATTTTTCTTTTAGATATGTTGTCAGAACAGAACAAGTGATTGCATTTGGTTCCTTATACTATGATTATAGGTGTTAGTGAAATGCAAAATAACTATACTATTGAAGTTGGACATTGTGGCTCATACCTTTGACCACAGGATCCAGGAGATGGAGGCAGGGGAATTGCCATGCGCTTGAGGCCAATCCTGCATTACAGTGTTAAGGCTCTATCTTAAAATTTTCTGTGCGATTAGCAGGCTACTGCCAAGGCCATCAATTGCCTCCCAGAACTTGAAGCTAAGACTCTATTGCTGAAAACAGGACATACTTTGGACATAGGACTAGGACTGATAGAATTGGAAGTGAGCTGGAAGCCAGGTAGTTAGACTAGCTCTCATAGTATCAGAGGATACTATGCAAACTGTCGAGGGAGAAAACCAATCAATGGTCTGACCCAGATGTAAATCCTAAACACAACAATGAACAGCCCAGCAAAGTATCTCTATAGGTGCACTATTAGAACTTTTATTTGTGGGTATTCCACACCTGTTTAATGCAATTTTAAGCCTACATAATGAGAGGGAATTCATGTGTGGTACTGTAAGCATGGTTGCAGATCTCAGAGATCATAGAGAAAAACCTAGTTCTCTCACATCCCTAGATCAATGTAACTTCTATCTGTAGTCTAAATATGTATCCTCACATTTATAGGCAAGTGTACCTCTCACCACTCATACAACAAAGCTTCTTTTTGCAACAGTTGGAGACTATTACAGGGTTCTACAATTGGTCAAATGCAGAGAATAAGTGTCTCTGAGATGCCCAGCCCTAAGTGACCCAGCTATAATGCAATCTCTATTTACACCTAAGGCCCAGGCAACATAGTGGAACAGGGTGCAGAATGAATATTAATGCATCTCTCAAGTCTTGCCAGCAAATCGTGCTCATGCAATAGATGGTGATTAACCCAGAAAGCCACAACTGGCCAAAATACAGATAATAAGAACCTGCATAGTGCTTGTCTCTGGGGACAACACTTGCATCAAATCTCTGCCACCCAGGGCTTAGGGACAATTGAGGAGGAGGGGGTAGAAAGACTCTAAGAGCTAGGATTGGTGGATGACCACAAGGAAATAGTAGGGACAATTGAGGCGGAGGGGGTAGAAAGACTGTAAGAGCTAGGGTTGGTGGATGACCACAAGGAAATAGTTTTCCAGGTAGCTGGAAGTTATTCATATGAATTTACAGCGATGATGACAGCATGCACAAGACTCATACAAGCTCAAACCAGTCAAAAGCCCAGCATAGAGCTGGGAAAATGGGCAGGAAATCCCAACCTCAGCTGAGAAACTAGTAGCAATTGATGACTACTGGAAGAGAGTGACTTGCTCTTCTTTATGGAATAAATTGACCATGGTCCAGGCGATGTACTCACACTGAGGAACATTTGGGGACCCTAACTTGAATCAATAGAACTTAAACTATGTGATAGATGTATGAAATCTTGTGAGGAGGTTATGAGGAAGGAGGTAGATAGGAGAGGGTGTCTAAATATGATCAATGTGTATTGTATGAAATTCCAAAAAGTTCTATTGCAAAAGGGAGGTTAGTTTGATGCATTAGAATTCTCTCTATGCCTTGTTTCACTGTGTTCCACGATTCTTGGGTGTAGAGATTCAATTGTAGATACGTGAGGTAGAGTTTGTCATTTCACAGACATTTCATCTGTGTGTGTAACCAGTAGTGGAACTCTGTAGTAGTCTCTGTATTTCATCAGCATATATTGATATTTTGATAAAATAATAAGTAGTCTATTTTAGTACATATTCTTGTGTGCTGTTGTGAAATTGACTCTGAAGGTTTGGTACATTTATACTTTAATCAAAATTGTAATTGCATGCTGATTCATTACCAGTGTTTATTAGGACACAGATATCTTTACTATGCATATGAGTGTATTGCCTGCATGGTTGTAAGTGCACTTGTGTCATGAATTTCCTGCAGAGGTCCAGAGACGACTTTGGATTTCCCTGAACTGGAGTTACGGTTCTGGGAACAGAATCTGGGTCCTCTGCAAGAGCAGCCAGAGATCTTAACCACTGGGCCATCTCTCCAGCCCCACAGATCTCTTTTTGAAAAAGAAATAATTCAAATGTAGAAGACTGGGGGGGGGATCAGTCTAAGTCCAGTGGGAATTCAACATTATCCTACATTGGATTCATATCTCTGATTTCTGCTGATAAACCTGACAGAGCTGAAGCTGTCTGTACAGCTCTTACCAATCCTTACCCTCTTTCTTGCTCCACTTGAGTTTATACAATTACCATTTGCTTACTCTTCATGAGAATATACTTTCCATTTTTCATCTCTTATAATTTTACATGGTGCCTATATACATAATTTTCCATGTCTACTCTTCTTCCCCCACTGTGACCTGAAGAAGAGGAGATTTGTCAGGGACAGTTTGGTTACAAATATATCCTGCATAGCCCTTCCCTGTCCACTCACCTTGACCATCCTGGCCGTGACAATCCTTGGAATTACTGAGCAGGGATTTTCTGGCCCATTCCTTGGATTGCATGAAATCTGGGAGATGGGATCTGAGGCCTAGAAAGAAACAAATTCTTGTTACTTAACACATAGTCTGAGACATAGAATGCAGTGAGGGTGCTGGGATGCCTCACAGAACAAAGGCCTGTAGGAGAGAAAATGGCAGCTGTAGGCCGGAGCCCTACGGTGAACAGTCTCTGGTGAACAGTCTCTGCTCTCGACACTGTAAAGGATGAAGTAGAGCAGGATGATTCTCATCACTGATCAGACATTTCTCCCTAAAGAACGAGAAGGATACATATTACAGGCTGAGAACAGGTCTTAGCCTAGAACGGGCCCATTTGTCCTTGAGGAGTTTCATGGCGCAAACTCTTAGACAGGTATATATGGGAAAACTAATGGATAAGAAAGGATAGATTTCTGTGGTATGACTGAAGTGACTTTGAGTCTCTGCATGAGGGTCAGATACCATTGTAACACATCCTTTGGGGAATGTCTTGAACTGAAAAGAAAATAGAATGGTTTTGTTGGATAAGTCAGGCAGATAAGGATGGCCACCTCATGTTCTCATCCATATGTGGAAGGTCAAAAGGTTGATTTCATAGAAGAGTCAAACATTGGCCACTGGTGGTTGGGCAAGTGGGAGCACAGTAGAGGGTGATCACATAACAGGTATCAAATACCATTAGCAGGGAGGAATAATTTTTCCTGTTTTACAACACAGAAAGTTGCCCATGGTTTACAGCTGATCACATATTGTATAAAGAAAGGAATCAGAAGGATGCAAACACAGACATGGTAAAACTTTAAAGACAGGGGAATGAATTGCCCTCTCTTATTGAGAAACCAGTACATATATATTTTGAATTGTTGTACTTACTTTTATAACCATGCAGGATTATTATATGTCCATTAAGCAATAAAAAAATTCAGAAAAAAAATCTTATTAGGAATTGAGCCTTGGTGATTCATACCTGTAATACAACCACTCAGAAGATGAAGGCAAGTAAATGGGGTGCTCAAGGTCAGTCTGAACTCACAAGTGAGGACTTGTTTCATTAAAACACATCATCAACTGGGCACGGTACTGCACCACTTTAATCCCAGCACTCAGGAGGAAGAGGCAGGCAGATCTCTGTGAGTTAGAGACCAACCTGGTCTACATAGTGAGTTTCAGGACAGCATGGAGACCCTGTCTCAACACATACACACACACACACACACACACACACACACACACACACACACACACACACAAAATCAAGCAGAAAATCCTCTGTTGATAGAGTAGTGAGATAAAAAGGCAGTATATTATTGGACTTGAAAAAAAAAGAAGAATCAGAATGAAATTTGGCAATTAAAATTATTTTTGTTTCATGGTGTTGGGACATTTCTTTCTGTGAATTTAACCTGTAATTAAAGCATAGCATATAAATATCTGTCTGTGCACTGGCATCTGTGTGTATGTGTTTTGTATGCATGTGTGTGTGTGTGTGTGTGTGTGTGTGTGTGTGTGAGTGTGTGCATGCAAGTGCATGTAGGGGGGTATGCACCTATGTGTGGAAGTTAGGGGTCAATCTCATGTGTCATTCATTGGGGAGTTTATGAAACAGGGTTCCTCTCAAGAACTGTGATTTAGGCAGGCCAGTGAATGCAGGTGGAAGCAGGCTGAGCTCCGAGACCAGGAAGGCCTGTACAGGTAGGTGGAACTCACAACCTAGGGAATACTTCTAGCCACTTGACAGGCTAAGCTTACCTGGCCTTGGAACAAGACCCAGATTCTTATAGCCATCCCAGAGGAACTGGGGTTTATTTCACAAGAGTGGAATAATCAGGAAATGTGGGACACCATGAAAAGACCAAACCTCTGCATCATAGGTATAGAAGAAGGAGAAGAACTCCAGGATAACAGTACTGACCAGATCTTCAACAGAAGTATAGATGAAAAACTCTCCAAATTGAAGAAAGACAGACCCATACAAATAGAAGAAGCACATAAACACCAAATAGACAAGACCAGAAAAGAAATTCCCCATGCCATATCATAGTAAAAATCCTAGATGTTCAAAACAAAGAGAGAATACTGAAAGCTACAAAAGAATAACAAGTTGTGAATAAGGGAACCTCATGAGAATTACAGCTTTTTCTCTTTTTTATACTTTTATTGATGTTTTGTGTATTTCAGACATCATTTTTCAATTCAGTTTAGGCATATTCCCTTTTCCCTTCCCCTACCCCACCCCAGATCATGTATTCTGCCATAACTGTCCTGCTTCTTTTTCTCAGTCTTTTTATGCTTAGAAATTCACATATTCCTCCATTAATTTTATATTAGTCTAAAATAGGGATACATACTCTCCATCCATATACAGCAATTACAGAGTCTGAAAACAAGTGGTGGGTGGATTCCAGAGCCCCTCGAGAGATTTACATTATAACAGCATAGTTACATTCAGATAAACAGAAATATAACAATAATGTTATTCAGTTTGCATTTCATCTGGGGGGAATTGGTGTTAGCATCCACAAATGAGGGAAACCATTCACCGTTTGTTTCTCTGGGACTGTGTTACTTAACTTATCATAATGGCTTTGAGCTCCATCCATTTACCTGCAAAGTTCATAATGTCATCTTTCTTTACCATACTCACTTTTATTTTTTTTAATTTAATTTTTATTGATGCTTTGTGCATTTCGTACATCATTTTCCAATTCAGTTCAGGCATATTTCCCTTTCCCTTCCCCCCCACCCCCACCCCATGCCAGATCATGTATTCTGCCGTAACTGTCTTGCATCATTCTCTGTTTTTTTTTCTTTCATTTTTTAGCTATAAGTGATAATCCATGAGTACATGCATCCTTCGTGCAAAACGAATCTGCAGGCTGTTGTGCCCAAACCCCCACAGCCCCACCATCCAGTGGGGGATGAAAGGTTGTTTGTTCAATCAAGTTGATCAAATTAGTGTCCAGACTACATCGCTGTAGTTTCACCATTCACCCCAATCGCAGCCTTTACATTCTACCATGCCCCCTCTTCCGCAGATTGTTCCCTAGGCTTAGAAAAGGGGCACAGGTGGATGAGAAGTAAAACAGTCCCCTCTCTCTGAAGCTTTACTCTGGACTCTGCGTCAGTCTGGCTTTTCCTTTCCATGGGCTACAGTTTGTCCAGGTTAACCTTTCATCCTACTGATGAACACAAGCAATTAGATTGAATATAGGTTTTTAAGACAGTACTAATAGTTAGTTAGGTTACTTTGGCATAGACACATATGTTTGGATGATATGTTAATTTCATGAGTTACATTTCCCCCCCTGTTAAATATACAGGGTCTTATGTGGCTTATGTAAAACTATTTATAATGATCCCTAATGAAACTTATACCTTCTCAGGTGCTGCACAAAGGTTTTTATATGAGAGGACTTTCTTGCCTTACCCCCCCATAGAACAATGAGGAAATGATGACGATGATCAGTCGCTCCAACTGTAATGTGAGAAAACTATTATAAGGTAATCTCTCAAAAACCAGTAAAAATGCCTTCTTAATTGACTAATAGACTAGAACTGTGAAAAGATTACTCTGTTCAAACCAAATATAATAAATGAAATCCTGGGGCTATCACTTAGGCCATATATATAATCGGAGCCTGACAATCAGCAATGTATTGTTCTACCAGGGGGATGTTGGCCAGGTGATCCAAGGCCCCACAAAAGTAGGGCTCCTTGCCCTAGTTGGGATACCTGCAGGAGGTAGTAGCGATAAACCCGCGTCCAGACCAGGAGGTTAACCATGGGGGATGTAGTGAGACTCGACATGCAAGTGTATAGCATGGTCTCGGGAATCTCAGATGTTTTGCCAAACGCCTACTAAACCAATAAGCAATAATAGGGTCTCCTGAGTCATCAAGACTCCACCGACACACCACTACACCTCACCTGCCTGAAATACATGCAGCAGAGGAGCCATGTGCCGTGATATATCCAAACCTATATTTGGCTATTGGCTCTCTCCTTGGAAAGAATAACCCATGGCTGATGCCACAAGCTTTTTTACATCCTCTACAGTAAGAGATGTTACTAAGCCATACTCACTTTTCAGATGCAAATGATGAGCCAGAAGAAGCTGGACCAAAGTATCCCATGTTCTAATGGACTTACAGATGCATCAAAACCAATGACGTTGCCCCAACAAAATGGATAATAGTTTGAAGGAGAAAGAAAACAATAGTCACTACTTAGATAAGATGAAAGAATACATGTCCAGAAAATAAACCCTTCAGAAAACACTCAAGGGAATTAAAAGAACAGAGGAAATGTCTGATCCCAAGCAGCAAAAGAAAGTAATTAATGAAGGTATGACTGTGGAAATACAAATCTAGACCAAAAATGCAAACAGAAACTAAATTGATGGGAAGCAATATACATATCTCAATAATAAATTTAGATATTAATGGTGTTAACTCCCCAATCAAGAAACACAGACTCAGAGAATGGATTAAGAAATCACATCTGAGCCAGGGGCACACACACTCTGTGCCCAGCTGCCCAGGTTGGTTTGTGCCATGCAGGCCTTTGGCAGCCCACCTCAGCAGCTGCCGCCCAATGCTAGAATCTTAGAGTGGAACTGCATGCGTGGATAGAAGGTCAGGCAGGGGCACACACACTCCATGCCCAGCCACCCAGGCAGGTTTGTGCTGTGCAGGCCGTTGGTGGCCCACCTCGGCAGCCACCACCCAATGCTAGCACCATAGAAAGGAACTGTGTGTGTGGATAGAAGGTCAGCTAGGGTGAGCACACTCCATGACCAGCCTCCCAGGTGGGTTTGTGTCATGCAGGCCATTGGCAGCCCACTTCTGCAGCCGCCTCCCAACACTAGAACCATAGAGAGGAACTATATGTATAAGGTCAGCCAAGGGGCACACACTCCATGCCCAGTTGCCCAGGTGGGCCAATGAATTCAAACACCCCCCCTCAAGCTACTGATACTGTGGAGAAAAGTATAAAATGCTGGTGCTGTGGTTTACTGCTCTTTGGAGGATCCAGTGTCAGTGATTCCAGGCTGCGTAGCCAAAATTGAGGAACAAACCAACAGAAAGAAAACTGAGTGACCAACCAATCCTCCATATTAACATTTGAAATTAGCAACAGAAGGTAAACAAATAAACAAAGGGGGAAAAACAACAACAACACAGTACACATGCCAAAAACACAACGGAAAACAACAATATGGAAAAACTCTAATAAATCCCACGAATCTCAAACCAATCCCTGGAGAAGATCCAACAACAAATTCCCTGGAAGGAAACCAAGACACTGACATAGAAGAACAATGTAGACATATTCAAGAAACTATAGAACAAATCAGAAAACTAAAGGGAATGAATAAAAATTTCCTGAAGGAACTAGAAGGAAAGAATGATAAGCACTGGAAAGAATTAAAATGAGAGATTGACAAACTCAGAAAAGAACTAGAGGAAGAGAAATACAAACTCCAAACAGAACTAAAGGGAGAGAATGACAAACTATAGAAGGAAATGGAAAAACTGAAAATATCTCAGGCTGAAAGGAAAAAAGAAACTGACCAGCAAAGCAAGGAGCTACAAGAAAAGAATGAAAAGCTGGAAAAGGAAGTGGAAATATGCAAAATCACAGGATGAAAAAAAAAAGAAAATTGTTAAAATCAAACATTATTTCTTTTTTTATTTCATCCTGTGATTTCTCCATATTTCCACTTCCTTTCCAGCTTTTCATTCTTTTCTTGTAGCCCTTGCATTGCTGGTCAGTTTCAGACGAGAAGTGGACTGTTTTCTTATCATCCACCTGTGATGCCCTTTTCTAAGCCTAGGGAACAACCACGGAAGAGGGGCATGTGAATGTAAGGGCTGCGATTTGGGTGAATGGTGAACTACAGCATGTATAGTCTGGACATTCATTTATCAACTTGATTGAACAAACAACCTGTCACCCCCCACTGGATGGTGGGGCTGTAGGTTTGGGCACAACAGCCTGCAGATTAATTTCATTGCTTCTCAAAAATAAAAAAAAAAAAAAAAAAAATGAACAAGAAAAAAACTGAGAGAAAGATAAGCAGGACATTATGGCAGAATGGCATGATCTGATGGGGGGGGGGGGGAAAGGAAATAAGCCTGAACTGAATTGGAAAATGTTATGAAGTGCACAAAGCATGAATAAAAACTAATTAAAAAAAAAAAAGAACAAGTGAACAAGCTCTACAGAAAAAAAAAAAAAAAAACCTCAGCACAGCAGAATGAAAGAAAGATAGGAAAAAAAAAAAAAAAAAAAAAAAAAAAAAAAAAAAAAAAAAAAAAAAAAAAAAAAAAAAAAAAAAAAAAACAAGAGTGGAACAACCAGAAATGTGGACACTATGAAAGACAACCTCCACATCATAGAGATGAGGAAGGAGAAAAATCCCAAAGAATGGTATTGATCAGATCTCACAGAAATAATAAAGAAAACTTCTCCAAACTGAAAAAAGACAAAACCATAGAAATACAAGTAGTCACATAGAAAACCAAATAGAAAAGAAAGAAGAAACTCCCACATCATAATCATGATTTAAAACTATCTTCAAAACAAGGACAAAATACTAAAAGCCACAAGAGAAAAACAAAAGTTACATATAAGGGGAAACCCACAGCTAATTAAACTACATGTGAAACAAAAAAGCATTCCCTTTAAAGATAGGAAATCCTCCTCTTTAATATATGCTTGAACACATGCTAGGGAAATAAGCAAAAAAGGAAACTAAAGCCAGCTCTAATTGGAAAGAGGAAGTCAAGCTATCCCTTTGTTATTGGATATGATTGTTTATTTATAAATGCTAAAAACTCCACCAAAATAAACTCCTATAAACGATTAAGGAGCTTCATTAAAGTGGCGAGATATGAGAGACTCCTTGCCTTCCCACCATAGAACAAGGAGAATATGACAATGATGAGTGCTCCCCAACTGTAATTGAGACAACTATATAGAGGTGAACTCTTATTAAAAACCGGTAAAAAACTGCTTCTTAAATTGACTACTAGACAGGGAACTGTGGAAGGATTACTCTCTTCAGAACCAAATATAAATACTAAATTCCTAGCATGCACTCAGGCAAAATATAAATACAGAGCTCTGATATCAGCGATGGATTTTTAACAAGGAGATTTGGCCAGGGATCCAAGGCCCCACAAAAGGAAGGCTCCTTGCCTCTAAGTTGGATACCTACGGAGGAGAGCAATAAGACCTGCTGCCGAAGACCTGACGTTAACATGGAGGGATGTATTGAGACCACACATGCAAGTGTACAGTGGCCTCTGGAATGCCAGAGAGTGTTACCAAAGGCCACTAAACCAATAAAGCAAATTGATAGTGTCTCCCTGAGTCAAGCAAGACTCCACCGTCAGCACCAGATACACCCACCTGCCTGGAAATACGTGCGCAGAGGCAGCCATGTGCCTGTATATCCCAAATCTAATTGGCTTATTGGCTCTCCCCTTGGAAAATAAACCCAGCTGATGCCACCAAGCTAATCCTCTACAGGTTAATGTGTTAAAGCCACAGTAACGCCCTGTATATTTAACAGGAAAATTGTATTCATGGATTAACATATCCAACATGTGTCTATGCTAAAAACCTACCATAACTATTGTGCTCTTTAAATACCTATATATCTAATTACTTGTTCTTAGTTAGGATCGAAAGGTTATTCCTGACAAACTGTCAGCCCATGAAAGGAAACAGCCAGAATTGACCAGAGTCCCAAGTCAAACAGCTCCAGAGAGAGTGGACTGTTTACCTCTCATCAACCTGTGCCCCTTTTCTAAGCCTATGAACAACCTGCGGAGAGAGCATGTAGAATGTAAGGGCTGCGATTGGTGAATGGTGAAACTACAGCATATAGCTGGACACTCATTTGATCAACTTGATTGAACAAACAACCTGTCACCCCCCACTGGATGGAGGGCTGTATGTTGGGCACAACAGCCTGCAGATATGTTTTGCATGAACGATGCTTGTACTCATGATTATCACTTATAGCAAAAAATGAAAAAAAAAAAACTGAGAGAAGATGCAGGACAGTTATGCGAATGCATGATCTGGGATGGGGTGGGGTGGGGGGGAGGAAAGGAAAATAAGCCTGAACTGAATTGGAAAAAAGTATGAAATGCACAAAGCATCAATAAAATAATTTAATTTAAAAAAAAAAAAAAAAGACCACAAGAATAAATGAATGAACAAAAAAAAAAAAGTGGCGGGATATAAAATTAATCTAGAAAAATAAGTAAACTTTTCTTATACCAACAACAAGCACTGAAGAAGGAAATAGGAGACCTTCCACTCACAATAGCCTCAAAAACAATAAAGATACCTAGGAACAAACCTAACAAGAAACACAAAGATCTCTATGACAAAAATTTTAAACCCCTGAAGAAGGAAATTGAAAAGACATCAGAACATGGAAAAACCTCCCATACTCATGATTGGGGAAAATTAACAGTATAAAAATGTCCATCTAACCCAAAACTCTTGTACATATTTCAATGCAATCCAATTAAAAAGTCCCAAGAGTTCTTTCACAGGCTTGAAAAAAAAGCCCTTAATTTCATTTGGAAAAACAAAAGACTGGGAATAGCCAAAGCAATCCTGAGCCAAAAGAGTAATACAGGGGGGATCTCTATACCAGACTTCAAATTATACTACAGGGCTATAGTCATAAAAACAGCTTGGTACTGGCACAAAAACAGACCAGTTGACCAATGGAACGAAACTGAAGATCCAAACCTGAACACATACAATTTCAGCCACCTCACATTTGACAAGGGGGCCAAGAAGACACAATGGAGGAAAGACAGCATCTTCAGCAAGCGGTGTTGGCAAAACTGGATCACCACCTGTAGAAGAATGAAATTAAATCCCTACCTCTTGCCCTGTACAAAAGTCAATTCCAGATGGATCAAAGACCTCAATGTAAAACCCAAAACTCTGGAGGTGATAGAAGAACAACTTGGCAGCAGACTGCAAGACATAGACATAGGAAAGGACTTCCTAAATCAGACAGCAGCTGCGCAAGAATTAAGGTCAACAATTGGCCAACAGGACCTCATTAAACTCAAAAGCTTCTTTGCATCAAAAGAAACAATCAAGCAAGTGAAGAGAAAACCCACAGAGTGGGAGGAAACCTTCACTGCAGGTACATCTGATAAAGTATTGATTTCCAGAGTATATAAACTACTCAAAAAACAAAGAAGAAAAAAATACAAATGAAGAACTCAAAAGATGGAACAGGGAGCTGGACAGAGACTTCACAAGTGAGGAATTAGAGATGGCTGAGAAACATCTTAAAAATGTTCAACGTCACTAATAATTAGGGAAATGCAAATTAAAACCACTTTAATATATCATGTCACTCCAACAAGACTGGCTAGGATCAAGAAAACAAATGATACCAAGTGCTGGAGAGGTTGTGGGGAAAGGGGAACACTCATCCATTGCTGGTGGGAATGTCAACTCATACAGCCACTATGGAAAGCAGTGTGGAGAACCCTTGGAAGACTCAAAATGATCTTACTACCTCACCCAGTCATACCATTCTTGGGTATATACCCACAAGAGTCATCTTACTGCAGAGATACATGCACAGGTATATTTACTGCAGCTCTGTTCACAGTAGCAAAATGATGGAACCAACCCAAATGCCCCTCAACTGATGAGTGGATAGAGAAAATGTGGTACATCTGTACAATGGAGTTCTATGCAGCAGTATAAAAAAGATAACATCATGAATTTTGCAGGCAAATGGATGGAACTAGAAGATACTATGTTAAATGAAGTAACGCAGTCTAAGAAAGCCAAATGACGAATGGTATCCCTCATCCGTGGATGCTAGCACCAATAACCCAGTTGTAAATATTTCTGGTTGTGAGTGATGCATATTGGAAAGAACACCACCACCAACAACAGAAAAGACTGAATCAAAGAACTGACTGAAATGGTGAATCTGGTGGGGTGAGAAGGGTGGGAGGGGGACACAGGTCTATATTCGATTTATACCATAATCTTGTACAAAAAATATATATAACAATATATTTTTTAAAATATGAAAAAAATAACAAAAAAGAATTTTAAGGAACAATGTATATTTATTTGATGTGAGATCAACAGGTATCCAAATTTGCCCAAACTTTGTCTACATATTATATTGTATTTTAGGCCTAGTAAATGTAAAAATGTCTATATTAAACAACATTGGTTAAAGGTTTTAATAAAAGTGGTAATACATTTAAGCTAATTGGAATTATAAATTGTTGTCCACATTTGTTTTTTTTTTTATAATTTGTATAACAACAACTTTGGGGTTAATGTATACAAATGTTCTCTATAATGTTGTGGTGTACAGTATCATCTTGTAACATTTTCTTTTACCTGTAGGATAATTTAACTAAAGTAATTATGTTTGCTTCCCAAATTAACAACATACACTCAATGATAAACAACTTGGGTAAATTTAATGAAAATTTACACCTTGATTCCTGCTTATAGGTATGTGTAATACAACTCCCTTTTTGAGATTCATTGGTCAAAAAATAAAAACCTAATATAAAAAAGGGGGGATACAGTTATATAAACGTTTTGTCAAGTTTTTCAATTTAAATCTTAAAATTAACTATGGAAAAAGATTTGCATGTTCCCACAGGTCAAAACGTCACCAAATTAATGACTGAGAAAGAAAAGATACAGCTTTGCAATATGCAGGATGTACCAAGAAATACCAGCATAGAAGTTGGCCCATCAAAACATTAAAAGGAAAAAAAGCCTCAGACTGCTACAGGCCTCAAACATCTCTGTGGATCCTATTTTTAACAACTGTTTATAATGTGTCCTAATGAACTTTACCTTCCAGGTGCCACAAAGTTTTAATATGAGAGACTTGCTTACCTACTTTTCATAGAACAAGAAAAACATGATAGTAATGAAGTCATTCACTAACTGTAAATTAGAGCCAACTGTTACAGAGTTAATCTCTTATAAAACTGGTATAACTGCTTTCTTTAATTGACTGATATGGACATAGGAACTGTGAAAGGATAATTCTCTATTCAGAGCCAAATATAATAATAAAGTCTTTATAAGCTGTGTAATTAAGCAAAATATATTAATGCAAGAGAGCTCTGACATCAGCAATGGATTATTCTGCCAAGGAGATGTTGGCTAGGGGATCCAAGCCCCCCAAAATGCTTTTTGCCTGTAAACTGGGATACCTGCAAGAAGAGAGACGGTAAAGCCCTGCTGTCAAAGACTTAGTGTAAGCATGGGAAAGATGTATTGAAACTACATTTGCAAGTGTACAGTTGGTCTCTGGAATGCCAGAGCATATTACTAAAGGCCACTAAATCAATAAAGCAAATATTGCTCTCCTTGAGTCAAGCAAGACTCCTCTTTCAGCATCAGCTACACCTTACCTGTCTGGAAATACTGTTCAGCAGTGGCAGCCATATGTCTGTATATCCCAAATATAATTGGCTATTAGCTCTCTCTTTGGAGGAATAATTCACCACTGATGCCACAAGCTTACGTCCTCTAGTGGTTAGGAGATATTATAAGCCACAGTAAGACCTTGTCATCTTTTACAGAAAAGCTATAGTTCATGGATTAGCATACCATCCAAACATATGTGTCTATCCCAACGTAACCTACCATAATAATTAGCACTGTTTAAATGCCTGTGTATCTAATTGTTTATGCTTCATTGGTAGGATTAAAAGGTTATTCCTGGATAAACTGCTAAACCATGAAAGGAAACACCCTGAACTGATCAGAGTCCAAAACGACATCTCCAGATAAAGTAGACTGTTTTGCTTCTTGCCCACTTGTGCCCCTTTTCTAAAGCCTAGGGAACAATCTGCAGAAGAGAGGGCATGGTAGAATGTAAGGGTTGTGATTGGGGTAATTGTGAAACTATAGCACTATAGACTGGACTCTTATTTGATCAACATGCTTGTACATACAAGCCCCTCCAGCTGGACAATGGAGACCTTGGGCTGTATAAGTTTAGGCATAGCTTCTTGCAAATTGATTTTAGATGAAGGATGCTTGCATTCACTACTTATTACTTATTATTAAAATCAATAAACAAACAAACAAACAAATAAATAAATAAAATATGACATCATGAGCTTTGCTGGTAAATGGATGGAACCTGAAGCAATTATGCCAAGTGAAGTAACACAATCCCAGAAAAAAAGGTGAATGGTTTCCCTCATTTGTGGATGCTAACACCAAATCCTCAGTTGGCAGGCAAACTGAGCAACTTTATTATTGTATTTCATTGTATCTGAAAGCAACTGTGCTATTACAATGTGAATCTCTAAATGGGCTCTAGAATTGTCCTACCACTTATATTCACACATTGTTATTACCATATATGGATGGAAAATATGTAGTCATATTCTAAAAAAAAAAAGAATGTAAAGTTACACATCTTTACACCCGCATGCAAATTTACTGTTAAAATGTGAATCTCTAAATCTGTTTAGGAATGTGATGGTTAATCCTGGGTGTAAACTTGACTGGACTAAGGAATAAATAAGAGAAAAAGGATCTTCGGATTGGACTACCTCAACCCGGATGGCCCACCACAAATGTGGGCATTACCTTCCGCTGGCAGGCAGTATTAAAGGCCATGCCAGAGGGATCTGGTCCCTTTTTTCCTGTGGCTTGCCTCTCTCTCACTGCTGAGTTTGTCTTGTTACTGTGATCAACCCTACAGATCCCAGCATGTACTGAGACCGGCAGATTTCCTGGAATCCATTGGGCCTTCAGCACCAGATTGGGACTACTGTGACATCCAGCCTTGTGGACTGAGCAGTTCCCTGGATTCTCAGCCTCTCCAGTGTTGTGCAGCTACTGTTGGACTCCTTGAACTCTGTCACGTGAGCAAATCAATAAATTGTATATAGCTATATATTCGTCCTGTTGCTTCTGTTTCTTTAGAGATCCCTGACTAATACAAGGAATAACCTATAGTTTATTTTCAGAATTTGTAATTTTGACTTTTGTGAGGAGTATATATATGCATATTTTAGAATAATATAAAATAAAAAATATATTTTAAAAAGAGAAATCAAATCTGATGTTTTGTTGTCTACAAGCAACCCATATCACCTTCAAGGTCAGGCACCATCTTAATGTGTAAGTATAGAAAAAAATATTCCAAGCAAATGATAACAAAAAGCAAAGAGGTGGTGCTATTCTACTATCAGACAAAAGAGTCTTCAAATTAAAACTAATCAGAAGAGATGAAGAGGGTCACTACATTCTTATCAAACAAACAATTAACCATGAAGATTTCACAATCATGAAAATATACACACCAAACTCTGCTGCACCAAACTTCATAAGCACAATTCTGTAGGACGTTAAGGCACAGATTAATTGCAGCACACTAAGAGTAGGGGACTGCAATATCCCACTGAGCTCATTGGACAGGTCAAATGGATAAAGAATAAACAGAGAGACATCTGAACTGAACAATATGATACACCAAATGGACCTAACAGACATCTACTGAATATTCTATGCAAACACCAAAGAATATACTTTCTATTCAGCACCCCATGGAACAGTCTCCAAAACTGACCACATACTAGGATACAGAACAGACCTCAACAAACACTAAAAATTGAAATAATTTCGTGCATTTTATCAGAAAACAACGCAATAAACCTTAATATGAACACCAGAAGATGCCCTACTATCTGGAAAAACTCATGGAGGCTAATAAACACACACCTGAATAATGAATGGTTCAAGGGAAAAATAAAGAAGAAATAAACGTATTCTTGGAATTAAACAAAATGGACAATACAACAGAATACAACATATGGAACACTTTAAAAGGGAAAATTTATAGCCCTAAGTGCCTAATTTAAAAAAAAATAGAAAAAGCACAAATAATGGACGTTACATTGCAACTAAAACACTTCAAAAATAGCAACAAATGAATCCTAAACCCAACAGACAAGAAGAAAAGTAAAAAATCAGAATGAAGATCAATGAAATAGAAACAAACAAACAAACAAAAACAATACAAAGAATCAATGGATCCAAGAGCTGATTCTTTGAAAGGATAAGCAAGATAGATAGACCTCCAGCCCAGTTAACCAAAAGAATGAAAGAGCAACTCTAAACCAACAAAATTAGTGATGAAAAGGGAAACATCACATCAAATAAAGAAATATCCAGACAAACATATGAGAATACTTTAAAATCTATAATCTACTAAATTTGCAAATCTAAGAGAAATGGATGAATATTTGAAATCATGGAGATCAACAAAAATGAACCAAGAAGACATCGACAGCTTAAACAGACCCATAACATATGAAAAAAACATGAAACAGTAATATAAAATCTCCCATCTAAAAAAGCACAGGCCCAGATGGATTTACAGCAGAATTCTATAAGACATTTAAAGAGGACCTACAAACACTATTACTCGACCTATGTTTCAAAAGGAATTAAAACTCAGACAGGAAAAATCTCTAATACCAAAACTGGATAAAGATGCAAGCAAAAAAGAAAACTATAGAGCCATTTCTTCAATGAACATAGATGCAAAATTTCTCAACAAATCACGTGCAAACTACAAACAGGCACACATAAAAAAGGTCATCCATCACGACCAAGTTAGATTCATACCGGAGATGCAGGGATGGTTCAATATATGTAAATCAGTACATATCATGAAACACATCAATGGACTGAAAGACAAAAACCACAGGGTCATCTCGATTGTTGATATGAAGTAAAGGCCTTTGACAAAATTCAAATGCCTTTCATGTTTAAAGTCTAGATGGAATTTGGACTGGAGGGAACATTTCCTCAACATAATTAAAGCATATATAACAAACCCACAACCAACATCATTCTAAAATGGAAAAATGAGAAGCATTCCCTTAAAGTCCGGAACCCGGCAAGGCTGGCCTCTCTCCACTCCTTTTCTTTTTCATATACTATATATTTTTATTGATGTTTTGGTATTTCATACAATCTTTTCAAATTCAGAGTTCAGGCAATATCTACCCTTCCCTTCCCCCACACCCCACCCCATTCCCATCCCAAGATCATGCATTCTGCCATAACTTTTCTGCCTTTTTCTTGTTTTTTTTTTTGTTTTTGTTTTATTTTTTTTAACAGTAGGGTGATAATCTGTTGAGTACAAGCATTCCTTCATGTAAAACCAATTTACAAGCCGTTTGTGCCCAAACCCACCACAGCTCATGGGTCTACAGATCAGTAGAGGGGGGGGTTGGGGGCTGTATGTTCAATCAAGTTGATCAATGAGTGTCCAGTCGATATTGTTGTAGTTTCACCATTCACCCCAATCGTAGCCCTTACATTCTACCCTGCCCCCTCTTCCGCAGATTGTTCCTAGGCTTAGAAAAGGGGACAGTGGTGGATAGAGCCAAACACGTCTACTTTCTCTGGAGCTGTTGTCTTGGTCTCTAGTCAAATTCTGGTTGTTTTCTTCCATGGGCTGCCGCTTGTCCATGCATAACCTTTCAATCCTACTAATGAAGCAACAATTGCACTAGAATATAGGTACTAAACAGTATAATATATAGCCTTTCAACCTACAAATGATGCACACGCCATTGATATTAGGTATTAACATATATTGTTATGGTTAGGTTTACCTTGGTATAGCCACACTGTTTGGATGGTATGTCATCCTGAATTACATTTCTTCTGTTAAGATGACAGGGTCTTCAGTGTGGTTATAATCTCCTAACCATTAGAGGATGTAAGCTTGTGGCATCAGCTGTGGGTTATTCCTCCAAGGAGGGAGTAATAGCCAATTAGATTGGGATATACCGACATGTGGCTGCCACTGCTGCACGCTTTTCCAGGCAGTGAGTGTAGCTGGTGCTGACAAGGAGTCTTGCTTGACTCAAGGAGACCATTTTTTGCGTTTGCTTTAGTGCCTTTGGTAACACCCACTCTCTGGCATTCCAGAGACCATCTGTATACTTGCAGGTGTGGTCTCCATACTGAAATGCTGCTAGGCAATAGATGGAAAATGAAATTAAAGGAGTACTAATTGCAAAAGAGGAGGTCAAACTATCGCTTTTTGCAGATGACATGATAGTTTACCTAAGGGATGCCAAAAACTCTACTAGAAAACTCCTAGAAATTATATATAGTTTCAGCAAAGTTGTGGGATACAAAATTAATCTAGAAAAATATGTAGGCTTTCTTTATACCAACAACAAGCAATTGGAGAAGGAATACAAGGAGACATTCCCATTCACAATAGCCTCAAAATATAATAAAATATCTCAGCACAAACCTAGACAAAGACACTAAACATCTCTAAAATGAAAATTTTAAACCCTCAGAAGAGATTGAAGAAGACACCAGAAGATAGAAGGACCTCCCATGATCATGGATTGCAAGAATTAATACAGGAAAAATGGCCATCCTACCCACAGTAATATACAGAGAGCTTCAATGCAATCCTAATTAAAATCTCTATGAGATTTTCTTCACAGACACTTAAAAAATCCTAAAATTCATATGGAAAAACAAAAGACCCCAGATATCTAAACCGACCCTGAGCAAAAAGAACAATGCAGGGGGGATTACTATATTACAGGGCTCTAGTCATAAAAACAGCTTGGTCTGGGTGTGGTGACCCACACCTTTAACCCTAACACTTGTGAGTTTAAAGCCATCCTGGGTTACCTAGAGAGCTCCAGGCCAGCTGGGACTACAGGGAGACCCTGTCTCAAAAAGACAAAAAAATAGCCTGTTGAAATCCCATCAACTTCCTTTGTTTCCTCCTTGATCCCAGGCTTTTGAAACAATTCAGACACAGAATTTCAGCTTCCACATCAAAACATGCTTGGACTAAATTGAAATCTCATCTGCCATCCATAATTCTTTGGTAATACCCTCTGCCTCAGTCTTATTCTACTGTCATTGACGCTCTGCTATGACTTGAAAATTGGGTGTTGTAGTAGACAGGGTCATGTCCCCTTAACCATGTTACTCTATCTGGCAAAAATTGTTTAATAGTGGTAATTAATTTATGAGTTGAGATGGAAAGATTTTTTCAGATTATCTGGATAGGGCAGTGTAATCAAGGATTCTGATAAAAGGGAAGAAGAGTCAAAGAATATGTTAAGACAAGGAAGCAGAAGATCACAATCAGAACGATTCTACACAGATGGCTCTCAAAATGGGGAAATGGACCATGAGCCAAAGGATATACATGGCCTTTTAAAAAAGTATGGAACATTTGTACGTTTCATACAATGGTTCCTAATCAAATTTAGCATCCCATTCCCCCATCACAACGCCTGCATTACATCTGCCAAGTTAAGTCCCATCTGGTATTTAGAAGCTGGAAAATGTAGACAGGGAAATGTAGACTCATATAGGCCTTCAGACTGAGTGTGTCTCTCACACCTCAATGTTATCCCAGTGAAACTCATTTTCGATTTTTAATCTACAGAATTATTAACATAATACATTTGTGTTGTTTTCTGTTGTTTTCACATAGTAAATATGTGGTAATTTCTAAGAGGCACAATAGGACAATTAATACAGGAATCTTTGAAATATTTTACCATTGGTGTTTCTTTGGTCTATGCTTAGTGAAGCCTTGCTTCACTGATCCCTGTCCATCTGATCTGATCTCACACTGCAGACCTTGTTAGTGATTCCTCCATGAAAATACCTGATCTATGCTTCCCTGTCTAGGCTTCTATTAACTTTTCCAAAGTCAGCCTTTCATTTTTGCCTTGAACTAAGGCACCTGCCCTGCTCTACTGTGAATGGTTCTGAAATAGGTACAGAATGTAAGGAGATGGATGGTGGAAAGCGAGCAACAGTTCAGGGATTTGCACATTAAATTTGAGGATATTTTCACTTTCCACTGTCAGGAAAATTTGCCTGTGACTCTTCATGTTAGTGAGTCTCTCCCATCACTGATCCTCAGATCTTTGCATCAACTGCAGGCTGTGGTTAAATATTCCCTGTTAGCACAGGGGCTGCATCCTTGGGCTGAATCAGACACGTGCTCCTCCACAGCTCTGTCTGAGACAGCTGAGGAACATTCTGTGCAGTGACTTGACAACTCTCAATTTTATAGTACCTGGTGCTTCCATGCTCTTTGGCACATAGCTATACTGAACTAAGTATGTGCTCTGAAATTTCCACTACCCTAACAAGTTATAAAAAGTCAGATCTTTGTTCTTGGGTGGTCTAAATATCTTCAGAGAGATTTCCTCAGGGAGGTGCTCAGAAGGATATGTTATTAGTCACTTTTATGTTGCGTGATAAAACACACACTGACTAAGGGAGCATATAAAAAGAAGAGTTTGGGGGCTGGAGAGATGGCTCAGCAGTTAAGAGCATCGACTGCTTTTCCAGAGGACCTGAGTTCGATTGCCAGCACCCACGTGGCAGCTAAGAAGCACCTTTAAGCTGAGCTTTGTGGAGCACCCCTTTAATTCTAGCACTCGGGAGGCAGTAGGCAGGTGGATCAGGCCAGGCCAGCCTGGTCTACAGAGTGAGTTGCAGCCCAGCTGGGGCTACAGGGAGACTCTGTCTCAAAAAGACCAAAAAAAAAAAAAAAGAAAAGGAAGAGTTTGTCTTGGCATAGTTGCACTTTAATACCAGAATTAGGGAGTCAGAGGCAGGGGTATCTCTGTGACTTCAAGGCCAGACTGGTCTGGGATTAAAGGTGTGTGCCACCACAATGGGTGCTGAGTGTTTTGACTGTATGTAAGTAAACCACATGCATCCAATGCCCATGTAGACCAGAAGAGGATTTTGGATCCACTGGAATTAGAATAAAGGACATTTTAGCTGCTATGTGTGTGCTGGGAACTAAATCCAGGTCCTCTGTAAGAGCAGCCAGCACTCCTCACTGCTGAGCCATCTGTCCAACCCCTGTGGCATACAAAAGATCAAATTCTGTGTCATCTAGACCTAACCCACAAGGGAAGAGCATTAGGAATGTATTTAGAAAGGTGAGACATTCTAAGAAGCTTTGAGGTCCTGAGAGCTAGGCCAGAGTGACAACATGAGTGATAAGGAAAGAGCACAAATAAACGACCTAATACTGCAACTAAAAACACTGGAGAGACAACAACGACAAATGAATACTAAACCAAACAGACAAGAAGAAATCACAAAAATCAGAGTGGAGATCAATGAAATAGAAACAAAGAAAAGAATACAAAGAAAAGGATTCAAGAGCTGGTTCTTTGAAAGGATAAACAAGATAGATAAACCTCTAGCCCAGTTAACTAAAAGAAAGAAAGGGAAATTCCAAATAAACAAAATTAAAGGTGAAAAGGGAAATATCACAACAGATCAAGAAAAGATCTAGACAATCATACTTTGTTTACCTCCTGAGTGTCTCCATTCCCTTCTGGAAGGAATGTTTCAACTCTGGAAAACTATTACACAACACTCCTCTTTTTACATTCTCTCCAACCACCTCTACTACAGTGTTCCCTGAGCCTTGCATGGATGGCCATCTATGGTTTAAGCACTGGCCCAGTATACCACAGCAACAATCACCTGTTCTCAGGAGCTTCCCCTGTGGTTATGAGTCTCTGATACACTGTCTATGGTAAAAGAGTTTTATTCCATTATGTCTTGTAGTTGACAGAAACAGTGATCTGTGAGTTTAAGCACAAATGTTTAGACATCAGATTGACAGGCACACTACATCCAATTAACAAACAATAGCTGTCTGTGGCTTCCACACCAGAGCCTGTGACTTGCACCACCACAGAAGTTTGGGGGTGCTATTTGGGTCATTATTTGACAATTCAGCCCATCACATAAAGACAGCATGGTGGCAGGAACATGAGGTGGCTGGTCACATACAGCCCATAGTCAGGAAGCCAAGAGACATGAATGCTGGTGCCCATCAGGATTTCCTCCACATTTCCCGAGCTTGCACTCATGTGTGTCTTCCCTCCCTATGTCCCTCTGGAAATGCCTTCACAGTCATACCCAGATATGTATCTGCTTGGTAATTTTAAAATGTCAGGTTGAAAATGAAGATTAACCATCTTTAAGTCTTTTCAAGGCAGAGTCAGTCCACGTTGTATCCAGGCTTTCACTTGATCACAGGCCTAACATCCCTCCACCTGTAACCCCCCTCACTGGGCAGAGTTATTTTCCCATTCAGTGTCAGCCTTATTACAATGCCCCTCACAGACACCCAGAATAAAATTAACAAAACACCTGGGTGCCTTCCATATGGTCCAGTTAGTTTTACAAATAAATTAACCATCACAAATTATACTGAACCCTAAAAGAATAAGATGTCAAATTGAACAATAACTGTCAAATCAGTGGAATTCCATAATACTTCCTAGGGTTGGCCAAAGACAGCCCAAACAGGCACCCTCTATAGATGCAGCCCCCTTCATCACCTGCTCCTGGTCTCTGCCAATGACACAGACCAGCCACTATGGAGAGATTCAATGATCACAGAATCAAGCTCTTCACCTTAACTATGATCTGGGCTCAAATAATAAGGTCCTTTGGTTGGTGCCATTAGTCGCCTGTGCTCAAATCTCATTATAGGAATAAAATCAGGCATTAAAGGGCCACACGCCTTAAGAGCTTCCCAGTGGAGAAGTTTCAGAGGGTGAATTATTCACTTAACTCTTATTGATCCAGTGTTGTTAAAAGATGTTTCTGGGGACTGGAGAGATGGCCTAGCGCTTAAGAGCGTCAACTACTCTTTCAGAGGACCGGGGTTCGATCCCCAGCTCCGACATGGCAGGAATCTGACACCCTCTTCTGACCTCCGCAGCATTGCACGACACGAGTGCACAAACCTACATGCAGATAGTATACTCATAAACAAAAAATAAATAAAATTAAAAAAAGATGTTTCTGTCCTAATTATTGGCCCCACCTACCCCCTTTCAAACCACTGCAACAAACCTCTCTTGCTCAGCAGGTTGCTTCATTACAAACTGTTTCAAAGTCAGACATATAGACACTGGGTCTACCACATAGGAGGAAAACTTTGGAAAGTAGCAAAGCTATCTCATTTCTAGCAAATTTGTTTCATCAGGTATCTCCATGCAAGGCCAGGAACAATGGTTAACCATAGGCCAGCAATGGTGAATACTTGTGTAAGTATCTATGAGCTTACACTCTCTTATTATTATCACTATTATTATTTATTTTAAAATTTTATTTATTTTTATGTGATGTGCATGAATGTTTTGTCAATAAAACCATGCTTAGTGCCCAGAGAGAACCAACATGTGGATGCTGGGAACTGAAATCAGGTCCTCTGAAAGAGCAGCAAATGTTTTTGGCCTCTGATCCATCACTCCAGGCCCTTTGCTATGTGTGTTGTTGATGGGTTCTTTTGGTAGCTTTTGTGGTTATGCCAAAAGGACCCCCATATTCCCCTGAAGACTCTTCTCCCCAGCCCTCACTGCACAAATCTCCCTGTCATTCCTCTCAGCTGCCAGCATCACCCACCTCACATAAGCACCATCATTCTCACCATACACTCTTGGTCACTGTTACCCTTGCTCCCATGATCCTCTCCTATCTCTGTTCCCACAGTCACTCAGTCCAATTTCCATCTATCACACTGATCCCGGAACTGTATCACTCAGGTTGTCACTCAAGCCTTGCTCTCAAGACCTCAGAGGTCCTTAGAATGTCTCACCTCACCCAAATACAATCCAAATGCTCCTCCCACGTGGGTAAGGTCTCCATGACTCAGAAGTTGATCTTTTGCATGCCACAAGGGTTGGAGACATGGTGTAGCCATTAAGAGCACTAGCTGTTCTTGCAGAGGACCTGGATTTGGTTCCAGCACCCACATGGCAGCTAAAAAAGTCCTTTATTCCAGGTCCAGTGGATCCAATATCCTCTTCTGTCCTCATGGGCGTTGCATGCATGTGGTTTACTTACATACAGATGTATGTAAGTAAACCTCATGCTTATAACATGAAAAATAAAGAAGAAAGAAGAAGAAAAAGAAGAAGGAGGAAGAGGAGACGGGGAGGGGAGAGGAAGGGGGAGGAAGATGGAGGAGGGAGGGGGGAGGAAGAGGGAGGAGGGAGGGGGGAGGAGGAGGGGGAGGGGGAGGAAACCAGCAGCTCTGGGCTTGGTGGTGCATGCCTTTAACCTCAGACCAGCCTGGCCTTGAACTCACTGGGATACATCTCCCTCTACCTCCCTAGTGCTGGTATTAAAGTTGTGCACAACAATGCCAGGTCTATCTCTTCCCTTTATACTCTCCCTTCATCATGGTGGTTCTATCACAGCAACATAAATGTGACTAATACAGTATCCTTCTGAGCACCTCCCTGAGGAAATCTCTCTGAAGAATATTTAGACCACCCAAGAACAAAGATCTGACTTTTTATAACTTTTAGGGGTAGTGGAAATTTCAAAGCACATACTTTAGTTCAGTATAGCTTATGTGCCAAAGAGCATGGAAGCACCAGGTACTATAAAATTGAGAGTTGTCAAGTCACTGCACAGAATGTTCCTCAGCTGTCTCAGACAGAGCTGTGGAGGAGCACGGTCTGATTCAGCCCAAGGATGCAGGCCCCTGTGCTAACAGGGAATATTTAACCACAGCCTGCAGTTGATGCAAAGATCTGAGGATCAGTGATGGGAGAGACTCACTAACATGAAGAGTCACAGGCAAATTTTCCTGACAGTGGAAAGTGAAAATATCCTCAAATTTAATGTGCAAATCCCTGAACTGTTGCTGGCTTTCCACCATTCATCTCCTTACATTCTGTACCTATTTCAGAACCCATTCACAGTAGAGCAGGGCAGGTGCCTTAGTTCAAGGCAAAAATGAAAGGTTGACTTTGGTTGGAAAAGTTAATAGAAGCCTGGACTGGAAAGCATAGATCAGGTATTTTCATGGAGGAATCACTAACAAGGTCTGCAGTGTGAGATCAGATCAGATGGACAGGGATCAGTGAAGCAAGGCTTCACTAAGCATAGACCAAAGAAACACCAATGGTAAAATATTTCAAAGATGCCTGTATTAATTGTCCTATTGTGCCTCTTAGAAATTACCACATATTTACTATGTGAAAACAACAGAAAACAACAAAAATGTATTATCTTAATAATTCTGTAGATTAAAAATCGAAAATGAGTTTCACTGGGATAACACTGAAGTGTGAGAGACACACTCAATCTGATGGCCCTACATGAGTCTACATTTCCCTGTCTACATTTTCCAGCTTCTAAAGACTGGATGGGACTTAAATTGGCTGATGTAAGGCAGGAGTTGTGATGGGGGTTGGGAAATGGAAGGGGTGCTAAATTTGAATAGGAACCATTATATGAAATGTATAAATGCTCCATACTTGTATAAGGCCATGCATATTCTTTGGCTCGTGGTCCATTTCCCCATTTTTAGAGCCAGCTGTGTAGAATCTTTCTGATTGTGATCTTCTTCTTCCTTGTTTTAACTCCTTCTTTGACTCTTCTTCCCTCTTATCAGAATCCTTGATTACTCTGCCCTATCCAGATAATCTGGGAAAATCTTTCTATCTCAAGACTCATAAGTTTATTAGAGCAGTAAAACAATTTTTGCCATGTAAGGTAACATGTTCACACATCTAGGGTTGGATCATGGGCATTTTCCAGGGGGACATTATCCTGTCTACCACAACACCCAATTTTGAAATCACAGCTGAGTATCAATGACGGTAGAAGACGATTGAGGCAGAGGGTGTTACGAAAGGATTACAGATGGCAATGCTGTGTCTGAATTGGTTCATGTGGTGGTTTGCATGAGTGTCCCCCATAGGCTGTAAGTATTCAGACATTTGTCTCCAGTTGGTGGCGCTGTTTTTGGAGGTCTTAGAAGGTGTGGCCATGTTGGGGGAAGTGTGTCACTGGGGGCAGGCTTAGTGAGTTTTAACAAGCCTCTGTGGTCTACAGTTGCCCTCTCTGTTTCCTGTGCTCTTTGCGAGATGTGACCCTCAGTTTGCTGCTCCAGATCCAGCTGCCATGCCTCCTGCCACAATGGACTCTAGTTCCCTGGAACTGTCAATCATAAGCTCAAATAAACTCTTCCTTTTATAAGTTCCTTGGTCATGGTGCTTTATCACAGCAACAGAAAACTGACTAATACTGTGATTGGTACTGGAGAGTGGGGTGTTGGCTGTGAAGAACCTGACCATGTGTATGTTTGGAGAAGTGTGGAAGACTTTGGAACTTTGGGCTGGAAATGCTGTTGACTATTGTAAGCAGAGCTTAAAGGGCCATTCTAGTGGAGGCCTGGAAGAAAGCATGGCTGCAAAAGATGTGGTTCCAGGGGAAAATAAAGACTTAGGCAGCAACCGGGATATTTTGATAAATAGTCTGGCAGCAGTTTGCCCACAGCCCAAATGCTTGCCTGATGCTAAGTTGAAAAGTGGTGACTGATGCCTTTGGCAGAGGATATTTCAAGACAGCCAGTGTGGAATGGTGGCATGGCTTTTAATGGTGCAATATGTGCAGATCTACAGTGAAGAAGAGAGCAGATGGGGCAGAAGAAATGCAGAATGTACAGTTTGGATCTGAAACTGCACTAGGAAGATTAAAGGTGGGGCCAAGGCATGTGAAGGAGAGTTTCCTTTTGATAAGGAGATTGAAGTGATTAAGGAAGGGCCTCGAGATTTACAAGCAAACAAAAGAATCAGTACCTTCAGGGCAAGACCACACCCCGCTAATCCTCCACAAGTCCAGGCAGAGAAAAATTGCAAATGTGGTTAAAGTAGGAGAGATTCCATCCCGAACTTGCAGCCAAACTTGGCAGTTTTCATTCTTCGTGGGCTGCTGGTAGAGGTATGAAGTGCAAGGTGAAGGGGTCTCAGTTCTTCCTCCACAGTTTCAGAGAGCTGCCAAGGTCAGGCGGAGACACAGGGTGTCCCCGAATAAAAAGCTTGAGAGGTCATTGTGTGAAGCGGTGAATGTGAAGCCGGGTTGGCAGTGGAGACCCCAAGAGAACTTTCGAGATGCCAGACCTGGGAGATATTTCCAAGGAGACTGCATACAGGGATGGTACAAGCCTAAGAAGAGATGTATGTTGCAAGCAAAGCTGGAAGAGCTAGCCATCTAAGCCCTTTGAAGTCAAGTCCCAGAAGTTGCATGTGAGCTACAGGACTTGGTGTTTGCCTGCTGGTTTTCGGTCTTGTTTGGTCCAGTATTTCCTCACTAGCCTCTATTCCTCCCATTTGGAATGGGAAGGTGTATTCGGTTCCCACTGTATGTGTGAGTATGTAATTTGTCTTTTGATTTTACAGGAGCTTACAGTTTGCGAGATTGGCCTGAGTCTCAGAGGGACTTTTGGACTGTGGACTTTTAATGGCATTGAGACTGGTAAAGACTGTGGGGACTTTTAAGGTTGGTACTAATAATTTTGCCTTTTATATAGTCAAGCAGCCTATGGGGGCCAGGAAGGAAGTGTGGGGTGTTGATGAGTGTCGCCCAATAGGCTGTTAAGTATCAGACATTTGTCTCCAGTTGGTGGCGCTTGTTTTTGGAGGTCTTAGAAAGGTGTGGGCCATGCTGGGGAAGTGTGTTACGGGGACAGGCTTATGTGAGTTTTAACAAGCCTCTGTGATCTAAGTTGCCCTCGCTCGTTTCCTGTGCTTTTGTGAGATGTCGACCACTCAGTTTGCTGCTCCAGACACCGCCACGCCTCCCATCACATTGGACCTAGTTCCCTGGAACGTCAATCATAAGCTCAATAAACTCTTCCTTGTTATAAGTTCCTTGGTCCATGGTGCTTTATCCCACTGCAACAGAAAATTGACTAATAGCAGTGTCATAAAGCCTGGGATCATGGTGAAAACAAAGGAAGTTGATGGAATCTCATCATTGACCCTACACCTTATATCAAAGTCACAGGAACATTGATGGCAGAAAAGTTAACAGAGGCCCATGTTTAAGATCTAGATTTCATATATGGATTGGAAGGAAAGTACCAAATTAGGGGATGTGAATTTGAGTCACAGATCCGAAAAGGCATTTGATGGAGGGAGAAATAACTGAAATTAGTGGCAAACAGATAGATGAAGTATGAGAGGCCCTGGGTTTAATTCCTGGGAGAGAGAGAGAGAGAGAGAGAGAGAGAGAGAGAGAGAGAGAGAAATCAGATTTAATTTTCATGCCATATATGAATTGGTGATGAAGTAGTTACTTAATAGAGCTCTAAAATAAATGGTCCACTAGAAACTATGAGCAAGATCAGGCTTTGAGTATTAGCATGATTAGGAGACTTAAGGAAAGGCCAAGATCAAGGTTCAAATCTGAAGAAAATAGAAGGTACAGATGTGACCAAAGAATCCGCGTTCACATGGTGAATGGGTACACATAATTGTTGTTCATCTTAGTAAACTCATAGTCATGTCTATACTTCATTAGTGAGGTGTAGATTCTGGTGTATACTGACTTTTGCTGTACATGTCCCACTATTCATAAATTGACTCCTTAATAGACCATGTGACTGCTCTAGAGTGATGGTCTTTAAGGCCATGAAGATTATAGGAAATCATGGGTCCTGATCAATTTATCTAGTGCCTGAAATACACTGGAGTTCTGTCTCTGCAACTATGTGAAGACGCAATGAGAAAGTGGCTTTCAACAATCCAGGAAGACAACACTAGTTATGAACCAGTGCTAGGTGAAATTGGATCTTTCCAAACTTAAGGACTGTGTAACAAAAGTTTCTTTTTCTTATTTTAATTTTATGTGTATGAGAGCATTGCCTGCATGTATGTAGGTGCACTGGTGTTCTGCTATGCTGAGGAGGTCAGAAGAATGTGTCAGATTCCCTGGGACTGGAGTTAAAGATGGTTGTTAGCCTCCACATGGGTGCTATGATTTGAACCCAGGACTTCTCCAAGAACAGCCCAGTACTCTATAGTTTTAAAATGAATTCATTGATTCAGGAAACCAATAAACAGGCAAAGCAGTTTAGAAGAATAACTAAAAGCAGAATCTGGATTCAGTTCACCTTGGGGATGAAACTCAAATTGGCCATCTGTTGTCTGTGTGACACTGAGCACATTGCTTTCTCCTCTGAGGTCCAGTCACGGCATCATTACAATAAGTATGATAGCAGTACTTAACTCATGATAAGGTTAGGAAAATTCAAAAACAAGCTTACTTTTTGGTTCAAGAGTAAAGGACCCTCTCCTTGATGTAAGAATATTCTATGCCATTCTAAGAGAAGCAAATTATGTCAGGGCTGGAGATGGAAATCTCAGAGGGCATTGGGCAGGGAGGGCATTGATAAGAGATGATGGAAAAAAAGTCTTCCTAACAGAGATTAATTTAAATGCCCCCCCCCCAGAACAGAGAAAATGTTAAATGTCTACAATACAATATTATTGATATAGTAATTCTTTGCATATAGCATACATTCTTCTATTTCTTGAGTGTTTGAAGAAGAAAGCATCTACAGAAGGACTTAAAGCTAACAACTGCTTTTCACACTTTAAAAGATTTACTGTGCAGGGGTAGGGAGCACAAGCCACAGCCTGGGAATGGATGCCAGAGGACAGCTTGCAGGAGTCAGAAACCTTTACCAGCTGAGGCAGCTCACCAAACCAATCACTGCACTTTCTTTACTTATATATTGTATTTTTATTTTATGTCTATGAGTGTGTTGCCTGCATGTATGTAAGTGCATCATGTGTATGCAATGCTTGCAGAGGCCAGAAGAAGGTGCAGAGTTTCTTGGAATTGGCCTTGCCATGTGGATGCTGGGCACTGAACCCGGGTCCTCTGGAAGAACAGCAAGTGTTCTTTTTTTCTGAGGAGGCTTGTTGAGGCAGGGTCCCCCTGTAGCCCCAGCTGGCTTAGAACTCACTATGTAGACCATGCTGACTTTGATCTCACAAAGATCCACCTGCCACTGCCTCCTGAGTGCCGGGATTAAAAGCGTGTACCATCACCCCTGGATTGTATAGCAAGTGTTCTTAATGGCTGAGCAATCTCTCCAGCTCCCATCATTGTTTATTTTAACTCAATTTTTCGTACATTATTCTAGAGGTGGTAGAGAAAATCCTTTATCTTGTATGAGAAGAATTTCAGATGAGCAGCAACATGAATAACATTTTGTTTAACTAATCATTTCACAGTTGGAAGATAGAGTAGGAATGTAAAGGGAAAACCTCAAGATGGGAGCGGCTGTGTAGGTCTGTAAGCTCAGCAGTTGGAGGCCTAAAAGCAGGAGACAAATCCTGAATTCAAGGCCAGCCTGGGATGCAATGTGTGACTGTCTAAAAATTACAAAACACCCCCCCCCCACGAGAACCACGAGAAGATGAGTTCAATCTCCAAATCTTATGCAATTAACCTGAACTCAGGAATGGTGGCAGACCCTGAATTCCATAGTTGGGGAAGTAGAATCAGGTGGCTTCCTGGACCTTGCTGACCAGCCAGTCTAGTCCAGTCAAGAAGTCACAATTCTTTAATTGTTCTTGATACTTTATTGAAGTTTCAACATTTCTTAATCAAATTTGACCCATTCCCCCTTCCATGCCCCCTACCCTGCCAGAACTTGTGCATTCTGCCATACATTTCTGCCACCATTTCTCAGTCTTTTTAAAATTTCTAAATGCAGAAGTTTACTGTTTTGGTCAGTGCTTTGAACAAGTCTTATTTGTTGTTGTTGTTGTTGTTGTTCCTGTTCCTTTTAATTTTATATTGCCCCAAAATATGCATATATACACTCCACACATATACCAAATTTACAACGTCTGAAAATAAACTATAGGTTAATTCCAAAACAGGCCTAGGGATTCACATTTTAATAATAGCTTGCAGATCAAAATAAATATTACTTTACATTCCTAAATTACATAACAAGTATGTTTTAGTGTACTTTTTTAACTTTTTAAAAATTTTATTTATTTATTTATTTGTATGAATGTACTGTCTGCATGTAGGTTTGTGCACCCATGTCGTGCAATGCCGCGGATGTCAGAAGAGGGTGTTGGATTCCTCTGTAACTGTAGTTCTCCTGGAATTGGAGTTACAGACAGTTCTCAGCTGCCATGTGGGTGCTGGGGATTGAACCCGGGTCCTCTGCAAGAGCCGTCGGTGCTCTTAACCGCTAGGCCATCTCTCCAGCCCCAGTGTACTTTTTAATAGTAGCATCAGGTAATGTGGTATTATATTTACAAAAAAGGAAAGAAATTACTCAGTTTGCATTACGTATAAGGATCTGGTTTTTCTGAGACTGTGTTACTTCACTTAGCACAACAGCTTCTAGTTCTGTTCATTTACCTGCAAAGTTCATGATGTCATCTTTCTTTACTGCTGCATAGAACTCCATTGTGTAGTATACCATATTTTGTTTATCCACTCATCACTTGAGGGACACTTGGATGGCTTGCAGCTCTCTGCTATTGTGAAGAGAGCTGCAATTAATATGGGTGTGCAGATATCTCTGCAATAGGATTTGTCTTGTGGGTATATACCCAGGAGTGGTATGACTAGGTCTGGTGGTAGGTTCATGTTGACTCTTCGAAGAGTTCTCTATACTGCTTTCCATAGAGGTTGCACGAGTTTGCATTCACTCCAGCAGTGAATGAGTGTTCCCCTTTCTCCACAATCTCTCCAGCACAGCTAACTACAGAAAAACCCACCATTTTTCAGCTCATTCTAGCAAAGACTTATTCTTAGCTGCAGAAGGCAAGTTTTAGCAACCCTGCCATCTTCTCCTGGCAGTTTATGGCTTTTGCCTGCTCTGCCTTGGTTAAAAGAAAGTTTTGTAGCTAATCAGCTAACCTTCATTCTCTCAGCTCTTGCCTGCAAAACAGCCTCAAGAGCACTGCACGGCTGTGAAAATGTGAATTTGCTTTGTATTGTTAACATATAAAAGACTCTCCTTCTCCCTTTGAACAATTTGACCTGACACTGCTCACAAATAGCTATTAAGTTGACTGTTTTTAATTTTAAAGTGTGTCTGGTGGGGTTCCCCCCCCCCATGATCTGAGCTCTGTGACAACATGCTCCTGAAACACACACATGTAGCTCTAACAAGAGAGCAGTCAATGAAGATAGAATTCAGGGATCTGGCCACCATAGCCTGTCTCTGAAAGAGCCCTGTTAAAGTCTTCTCTTCTCTCCAGTGGGTTCCCCATCATGACCCTTACAGGACAAACACATGTCAAGAACCACCCCCCCCAAGAGCACTGAAAAAGCCAAATGCAAAGAATTACAAAATCATGCCTTACATCCACTGAACAGGTTGAGAGAGAATTGCAGAGGGATTTCTGAAGCAGAAAATCTGAATCTCTGTCCAGAAACAGATGATAGCCTCACTGCCTAAGAAGGATCAATTCCTGACACTCTTATGACTGGGCTATAGAAGGTGTCAGCTCCCTCCACTGTGACATTGGAAATCATTTGTACNACATGTCAAGAACCCCCCCCCCAAGAGCACTGAAAAAGCCAAATGCAAAGAATTACAAAATCATGCCTTACATCCACTGAACAGGTTGAGAGAGAATTGCAGAGGGATTTCTGAAGCAGAAAATCTGAATCTCTGTCCAGAAACAGATGATAGCCTCACTGCCTAAGAAGGATCAATTCCTGACACTCTTATGACTGGGCTATAGAAGGTGTCAGCTCCCTCCACTGTGACATTGGAAATCATTTGTACTGTACAGTTTCCTCTAGGTAGCAGATGCTAGACTGCTCTATCCCCACTAGTGTGTTCAAAGGCCTCCAGAGAGAATTCTTTATCCCTTGTTTACTTTCCAGCCCTGCAGCCTGAAGGGATGATACTCACAGGCCAACTGGAGCATTGAGGAAGTATATATATTTGACAAATTGCCTGCAAATTTTGAGATATCTGCCTTGTACATATTGAACACTGATAAATAATATTATAACATTGATAACATGAGGCTTGGTAGATAGCTCCATCAGTAAAGTATTTGACTTCCAATCACAAGGAGCTAAATTTGATCTTCAGAAGCCATATAAGAAAAGCTGTGTGTGCTGATGTGCACTTATGACTCCCAGTGCTGGTTTGTGAGGACACAGGAAGGACCATTTGGATCTCTGCCTGGACAGCCATGTCTACTTAGAGAGTTATAAGGCAGTGAGGAGACTATGTCTCAAAAAATGAGTAAAACTTTGGATGGCACCTAAAGAACCACACTGGAGCTTGTCTGCATGTTCATGTGCACATCTATGCACTTGCTGCTCCCCCCAAAGACATGCACGAGCACACATATGTCCACATGCATACACCAAAATATTAGTAACACATTTAATGAGAAATTATCAGTCCATGAGGATAATGGGAATATGTGGATTTCTGGGTCATGAAAATGCAAGACATGAATGATGAAAAGACAGCTGCATCACCAAAGCCTCCAGCACAGCCTGAGAGAAGACCCATAGAAGTCTCATGCGTGGAGGCTCCTGCAAGAACTGCAAGCAGGTCAACATGTCAGAGCCCCCTACAAGCAACACAGCCACTGCTTTGACTCAGTTCTGCTGAGGCCTCTTCTGCTTGCTTCCACCAACTGCCTATGATTCATCCAGGCTCCCATTTCTGCCAGCCCTCTTGTGGTTATTAAGCATCTCACCCTATGCTAAACACATGTCACCATGTAGAGCCTTCGTAGGGACACATCTCATCAGTCAGCTCCTGGCCTGGGAGCTGTCATCTGGGTGACTCCTGGCTTGACACTGATTTCTTTTTAATTAGAGAATAAGAAAATGCTACATTTTTATTGAGTTTTACCATTTATAATTACCTTATTTTTTCCTATATTGTAGAAGGACAGACATACTCAAACAATGGATTATATTCCTAGTCCCTAAATTAAACATTTTATATGCAAACTCAGAATGAAAGCCAGGTGTGGTGGGGCAGGCCTTTAATCCCAGCACTCAGGAGGGAGAAGCAGAGACAGGCCGAACTCTGTGAGTTCACGGCCAACCTGGTCTACATAGCAAGTTTCAGGCCAGCTGGGGCTGCAGGGAGACACTTTGACAAAAAGACCAAAAAAAAAGACCAACCCACCAAATTGTGGGATAAATTATTTCATCTTTGAAATGGGCTCATCACCAGAAGAAGGTGAGTAGTTAATGGGAGGAGATAAGTTTGCAGGCCAGCTGTGCAGCAAGTTTCCCTGTGGTATTCAGGTGCACAGGATTCTGGCCTGCCCAAGATGCTGGCATTGCCATGGAAAGTCCATAGGAGTTTAGAATTCTGGGACTTTGGGGGGGTGGACACCTATAAAAGGCCCACCACATGAGGCTTGGGCGTCTTTTCTCTCTCTCTCTCTCTCTATATATATATATATATATATATATATGTATATGTATATATATACCAACACAGCCCTAGGGTACAGGGTTTTTGTGCCAGGACTCTGAGCGTCTATGTTGACAAGGGAACCCAACAACCACTGCTGCTCCTGTGAGTGCAGGCTTCTGAGACATTACTTTGTAGCCAATTGCAATAAATTCTGGTCTAGTCTCAGACTAGAGAGCTCTTTACCATAGTTTGCCTAGACACCAAGACTCAAGAAACTAGCAGAGGCAGGGTGGGGCTGTGGGGCACTGGGAGGCTGTGTGCACCTCTTGCCCTGAGAGAAAAATTCCTCTGAAATGCAAACAAACAAACAAACATAAAAACACAACGAAGAAAAGTAAAGCCAAAAAAGTGAAAGTTGATGTTTGCAAACCACATATAACTAATAAAAGAATGGTATTGAATACATAAACACAACTTTAACAAATCAATAAGAAAAAGACAGTGTGCCACACAAATACAAAACAAAAAATAAGAATCTCCAAGTTATCGATACATAAAAGTGTTCAGTCTGTCTCATCTGTCATCAAGGAGACTAAATAGCCCAAATCTAAACCATAATGTCTGACTCCTCCATCAGAATGTTCACACGTCAAAGGCAGGGATGTCTGTTTTCATGGATACGTTATTGATCTCAAACAGAAACTCTAAACTGTCCCAATCTATCCATGCTCATTGTGATCTGCAAGGACCCCCACATTCCCCTGCAGACTCTTCTCCCCAGCCCTCACTGCACAGATCTTGATGTCATTCCTCTCACTTGCCACCATCGTTCACCTCACATAAGCACTATAATTCTCACCATATACTCTTGGTCACATAGTCCACCACACTTCTATCCTTGCTCCCATAATCCTCTCCTATCTCTGTTCCCACAGTCACTCAGTCCAATTTCCATCTATCAAACTGACCACAGGACCTTATCACTCAGGTTGTCACTCAGGCCTTGCTCTCAAAACCTCAAAGCTCTTTAGAATGTCTCACCTTCCAAATACAGGTCTGGATGACACAGAAGTTGATCTTTTGCAAGCTACAAGGGTGGGTGAGATTTCTCAGCCATCAATAGCATGGGCTGCTCTTGCAGAGGACCTGGATTGGTTCCCAACACCCACATGGCAGCTGAAAAAGTCCTTTATCCCAGTTCCAGTGAACCCAGTGTCCTCTTCTGGCGTCCATAGGCAGTGCATGCATGTGGCATACTTACATGTAGGCAAAAACTCACCCAACCAGAAATAAAAAATAAAAAGAAGAATAAAAATTAAATAAAAACAACCATTATGCCACACTGTACCTATAACAAAAGTGATGTCCTTGTGTAAATCGCATGGACTTCATGATACTTGAGGTTCCCATTAAAGCCAGAGAAGCTATGCACTTAGAAGCTCCAGGAGTCCCTGTGATATCCCTTAAGCATATTGTTTGGAAAGGGCCTCGTGAAAGGAATGTGAGGCTCAGAAGTGCCTGGACTGTATGGGGTTAATGAGCTGATTTTCCCCACCTCCTTGACCTGCCATCCCTGGCAAAGGCACTTCAATGGAGCAGGGTGGGATCCTGGACAAAGTGCTAAGACCCGACAGCAAAAGCCCCACCTGGGAGATTTCCTGTGTGGAGCCTTATTTTTAAGACATGTGCTAAAAGTGAAGCTTTGACAAAATGTATTCACTGGTACATATACACACATATCCTGCCACTCACAATGGGTGCTGACACCCTCAGGCAGCCCTATGGCTCCCTTGATGAGGTCAGCTGCAGAACCCATTCCTGACTGTCACTCAATGCCAATCTTGCCTTCCCTTGGTTCTTTCAGAAATAAAAAGGCCTGTGCTTCCCTGTCAGGCATGGCCTAGACTTTCTGCTGATCATAAAATGAGTGGTTTGTCCTTTTGCAGCCTGAGTCAAAGCCAAAGATTTAAACCAGGCAAAGAGTCAAGGTAAATCTCAGTGTCTCAGATTTTAGGATAGGTAACACAAGTCTGCATGCTGGAGGTATGACTCAATGCTACTGCTTTACATGCACTGCATCTGCATGGACACTCACCTGGCTGCAGGCTACAAATTGACACTGAGTAGCTGTAGTCTTGTCACCAGCATTCACATGCCTTCAGGTCATGTAGCCTTTCACCATGCAGTAAGTAGTCTGCCCTTTTATGGGGTAGTTAGAGCCTTCCAGGAAGGGTCTGTGGGGCTCACAGGGACTTGGGTATGCTCAGGCCCCACACCTTGAATAGCGTTACTCCACCATGTTCATCATGGCAGTTCACAGGTATAGCCAGACCCTGGGATGCTGAAATGGACACCCTAACACCTCCGGATAAATGAGAGGTCAAGCATTGTGGTTGGTTCTATTTTGTGACATGAACATCTGTGTCATTATGTGATGTGTATTTTCTCCTTTCTGGAATGCCCCAGCACTTTGTTACCTGCAAACCCACAACTGGGTTTTATCATTTTGTGCAGCAGGTCCAGCGTCCTGTGCAGCACTGACAGGGTGTAAGGTTCAAGATGACAGGCAGCAAAGATGGAGAGTGAAGAGAAGACCAAGATGAAAGCTCAGATCTAAAAGATATTAGTGGAAGAAAAATAACCCAAGATCCATCTTTTACATGTGCATCACATCACCATAGTCACATCTGGACTCTGTCAGTGGACTTCAGTACTGTGGACTGAATTTTCCTCACAGGCACCACCATACTTGAAGTGAAACCTTAATGTTCTGTATGAATGTGCTGGATATAGGTTCTTGAAGGAGCTGAGGAAGGTTAGAGGAGAGCATATGGACAGGGCCTCACATAGTAGTTTATCTAGTGGTAGATGCAAGAGCAAAAGTCTCTGGAAAGCCTGTCTTTGCTCCATGTGATTATGCATGATGGTTAGGGTTAGGGTTAGAGTTAGGCAGATGCCAACAAATCAGGAAGAGATCCCTCACTAAGAACTCACTGGAACTGACATCAGTTAGGCAGAGATTTTCACATTAGGTAACCAAGGAAATTATAGTGTTGGCTGTCATTCTCTATGCTGCACTTGGTGATAGACCTGCACCACAAAGTGATAAAACCCAGTTATGGTTTTGCCGGTAGCCGAGTGCTGGCAATTTTCAAAAAGGAGGAGATACCCATCACGAGAATGATACAGACAGGTCATGTCACAAAATAGAACCAACCACAGTGCTTGGCTTCTCATTTATCCAAAGGTGGTAGGGTGTTCATTTCAGCATCCCAGGGTCTGGCTGTACCTGTGACCTGCCGTGATGAACATGGTGGAGTAACACTGTTCAAGGTGTGGGGCCTGAGCTCACCAAGCCCCTGTATGCGCCACCATGGCTTTCCTGGAAGGCTCTTCTTACCCTCCTACCCAATAAAACAGCAGACTAGTCACTGCATGGAGAAAGGTTACATGGGCCTTAATGCATGTGAGTGCTGGTAACAAGGCCCCAGCTACATAGTGTCAATTTGTACCTGCAGCCAGGTGAGTGTCTATGCAGATGCAGTGCATGCATGCATGTGTGCACTAATTTTCATGAGTGGCATTCTAGCCCAAGGTCTTGTGCACAATAATCAGGCTCTGGTCTATATCCCAGTTCCAGGAAATGCATTTCTTACTGTGGGTTTAAGTGAGTAAAACTGAGAACTCTTTCTTTGTGATGGGTACACTGTTATGTTTCATTTGTCACTGCATTTTCCCGGTTGTTTGTGAGGAGAATTAATTAAAAATTTACCAAATGCTGGGTACTTTGGCACATGCCTGTAGTCCCAGAACCCTGGAGGCTGAAGCAGAAATACTGTAAATTATAGGCCAGTCTGGGCTAGAGACCAAGTTCAAATATAGTCTGTACTAAGTAGTGAGAACCTTTATCAAAAGTAAAAACCCCCAAATATTGAAACAAAAAGTAGTAACAACCAAATAATGTGGTAGGCACAGTAATGCTTGTACACATACACACACACACACACACACACACACACACACACACGCACGCACAAATATAATTCCAGGTATTCAGGAGGATGCAGTAGTAATTTGATGTCAGCCCTAGCAATGTAGTGAGAACATGTCTTAAAACGAACAAGGATAAAGATGTGTATATGAAGGGTAATTTTCACTGTAAACATAAGTGGGGTCAGAAAAGCATAGAAACTTAGTAAAGGTAACATCTAGCTTGTATATAAAGGCTTTCCAATGATAATTAGATTATAAGGGTTCTAGTCTAATCAATGAATGAATCTGTCGATGGATTAATAAAATGTTGGCAATGCAGGAGGTGGCAGAATGTGAGCAGTGGGACCTTTGGAGGAAGTAAGTGTCTGGCAATAAGGACATCGGCTTGTAACTAGATCTTGTCTTGGCCCCTTTCCCTTCTTACTATCAATGAAGAGCTGAAGCAATGTCTCTGGAATGTACTCCTGTCACCATTCTGTTCAGTCCAAATTGATGAGCAAAGCAGTCATTGACTGAGCCCTCTCAAACTGTGAGCCACAAATAAGTATGTCCTTGCTAAACAATTTTTCTCAGGAATTTGGTTAGTGTGAGGAGATAAATAGCTGTTGGAGTGTACAGCTCAATGAAACAACACTTGCCTCGAATCTAGTAGACTCTGGGTTAGAACAGCAGAAACACACATAAAATTGTTGCCAAATAAAACTAACCTTAGAGGGTAAAAAAGCTAAGTTGGGATCTTATGAGAACACCATTTATGTGCATATGGAGCCTCAGCTCGAGGGAGGGTGTGCTTAGGTATGAAACAGGTAAAACCAGAGTTTCCTGCATCACAGAAATTGCATCTCTCTCCTTGGAGGAGGCAATGAATGATTGTCTGCACAGAACAGCACATCAGACTACTCAGGCAAGTTCTAGAGATTTTTCTGTGCTATATCAAACACACATGGGACCACTATCTCTAACCAGGCTTGCTTCATTACAAATATGTCTAAGACATTTTCTCAAGTTTCTTGTTCAGTGCAATCCATGTAGTTACAAGTTCTATGTTAATGTATCCTGACTAAGTCACTGAAAATAACAATTTAATTATTGGCTCCTTTCATACTTGTGTGAACATGTTTGAGGATTTTTTTGTCTTTTTGAGACATGGTCTTTCTGTAGCCCCAACTGTAGTCCCAGGAAAGATGGGAACAAATAATGAAGGAGCAATCTCCATCACCTGGAAAGTACCTAATAAAAATGTTTCCCAGGATGTTTCGATGGATCTGTGGGTAAAGATGCCTTCTTCCAAGCCTACTGATGTTACTTCACTCTCAAGAACATGCCAGTCTCCTTCCTTAGTGCTCACATAATCTCAGTAACTTACAGTACCACTGGACTGTATGGACCCATTGCAAGTCTTCATCCTCACCCCAGCTCCCAAGTCCTTGGTGATGAGTCCACTTATGTTCTGTGGGAAGCCTGTATCTAGTGGGGTTTAAAACTGTTGCTTTTCTACATTGATTCCTTATGGTCCTGTCCACAACTTGGTCCACAGTGAATGCTCCATTCCTTACAAGTCCCGACTTGATGGTTTTGTCTGTGTCCTTATACACACCTCCAAAGGAATCTTCTCAGCACCCCAAACCTGAAAACCATCCACAGAGACAGCCAAGGTGTCAAACCTCTTGATGAAGGATCCTACCACCTTAGGTATGCAATGCCTATCAAAATATACCCTGGAGTGGTAGCAAAATGGCACAGTAGATAAAGTCATTTGCAGTCAATCCTGATTACATGAGTTTGACCCTAGAAGCACACGTGACAAAAGAGAACCAAGTTCTGCAAGTTGTCTTTTGACCTTCACTCATATGCCATGACACCTACACACACACACACACACACACACACACACACACACATGCATGTAGAATTAGGTGACATGATACCTGCACCAATTCTGCTTACATCAGGGAGTGTCATTGGTCATTAATCCTGAGCTAATTTTCATTCATCTTCTACAGCCATGGAATAGAGAATTGATATACATTCTTTACTGTTTTGTTTAGGCATATTTTTACATTTCAAGTCATGATCTCACTCTACAACTGTCAACTCCAGTGATCTGGAGGTCTTCATGCCTCACCTTCTAGAGTGTCAGGAGTTTAGGCATGAGCCAAAATACTCATTTGTAAACACTGTCTACATGGGATAAGGACAAAAGTTTCAACCTTCTCTTGTCATCTCTCTTTGACTATGATCCTGCACTGTCTCCACACTGGCAGTCAACTCCCAATTCCCTTAACCCTTTAAGCTAGCATGAAATCTGCAATTGCGGAACCACCCATTTGGTAAACAGTCAAACTCTGAAAGTTCTTGTCAGCCAGGAGTGAGTTTTCACAGAGCTCCCAGATTTAAACAAAGCCATGGAGAACCTCTCTCATTATGGAGCAGTTGATAATCAAACCCACGTGACTTGCCATTCAAAGGAGTGGCTTCTTGTTTTGATAGGTCTGTGGGGTAAAGGCCTAGGGAACCATCACCTGGACTTCAGATACGAAGACCTGAAAATATTTGAAATGGTGAGCATGATGCTATGTATATTAACATGTTTGTACTAGAAAAATCTCATTCTTGTTATCATTCTACAGTGAAACTGTATCATTAGAATTTGGAAATAACAGTATCCACATACATCCCAGAGGTTTTCTTAAGGGTGAATTTAAAATAAAATACTCTGTATAGATTGCTTCTGTGGCATTACCGCCAAAATAAAAGATGTGCTAGCTATCATAATTATTGTTAAAAATTATTGGAAATATATCCTATCAGGGAGGTTATTGTCAAAGAAAAGACATTCTCCCTCTGTCAAAAACCATTGGTTTCCTATAGGTCTTCACCCAGAGATTTTGGGAAATTTCACTCATCCACATTAGCATGTGAATGGATGAGGTCATTATGCAGGTATTGTTCAGCCAATCATATTTTTGAGATTTCATACAGCACTTCTCTGTCTTGTCTGGAAGACACTATCTAGCAACAGGCATCCTGGTCCTCTGGCTCTTATGTTCATTCTGCAACTCTTCCTCAATGTTCCCTGAGTCTTAGGTGTAAGGGTTGCATTTTAGATGCATCGATTAGGGCAGTAGATGCCACAGTCATTTTTCCCTGTATTTTGAGAAGTTGTTGCCCTCTGTAATACTTTCCATCTGTTGCAAAAGGATGCTTCCCAGGAACATACTAGCACCACAAAGGACTCAGTAGGTCATTTAGGTATATAAGCTCATCTGCACGTGTATGTATCAAGAATAATTCAAAAATAGGAAAGGAAATTGAGGGGGAAGTGGGGAAATGTGAGAGGAGTGGGGTGGGAGAAGGAAGTGTGAAAATGCGGTAAATACAGCACACATGTAGCAAATTCTAATAATGAAAAAAAATAAAATTTAATTAAAATCTATTATGCTGGAGACATAGCTTACCAGTTGAGAACATTTGTTGCTCTTGTACAGATCTCGAGGTTAGATCCCAGTACCCCCATTGGCTAGCCCATAATCCCCTGTAACTCCAACTCCAGTGTATTCAACAACGTCTGCAGGCACTAGCACACATATGTGCACACAGAGAGACTCACATGCATACACATAAATTAAAAGTTATTAAGTTATCAGTGCTACATCTTTCATTTTCATAGGATGAAGGGGGTGCTATGAGGCAGCTCCATGGAAAAGTGCAGTGCCAGGCCCTGTGATCCATCCCCCTTCAATGAACAAAAGGAAAGAATAAAATCAGTCAGACAAGGATGGAGAGAGGGGGGAAGGAAGGAGAGAGAGGAGGAAGGAGGAAAAAGAGCTGAGAGGTCATGAGGGCTAGGACATATTTGATACTCTCTTATTTTCACAGTGTTGATATCATTGGAGTGACCAAGGTGCTCTCATATTTTAACTGTGGGAGACACTCGCCTTTAGATGTGTTATCTTTAGTGTACCAAAGTCTTCTGAAGAGGTTCATCTACAAGAGGATGACAAGTCAGAACCTTTTCTTTATTACCAAATATTTCCAAATTCATGCTCTCACAGCCTTAGAGAATGCTGACGTAGAAGCTTATAGTCCACTCATCAAAGAAGACCAGTTCAAAGATCCCACCTCAGTTTCTTCAATAGTGACTTGGGTATCTATTTGCAGTGTCAGTTTGGAAGTATTCTGACAGTTTATCAAATCTGGACTAAACCTCATTACTATGTCATCCTTACTCTCCCCACAAAGCATTAGATTAATTATTGAAAACTTGAACTGTGTATACTGAACGCAGATGGCAATTTAAAAATCATTGCACACATAAAATTCGTGAATCTTAAATTCTTAAATGTGTGAGAAATGGTTGATGATTTAGCCTATTGTTGCTGGAATTTTCCAATATAAAGACACTGTTTAATACTAAAAAATAATACTCAAGCCCTGAATTCTTAATCTATTATTGTGATTTGGGGATATTGTGGGACTTGGCCTATTGAAGACA
>VZQC01002448.1:502759-521352 GCA_009823505.1 Rhizomys pruinosus
TATCCCAGTTTAGAGGCAAGGAGCCTTTACCTTTTGTGGGGGCTTGGATCCCCTGGCCAACATCTCCTTGGTAGAATAATCCATTGCTGATGTCAGAGCTCCTGTATTAATATATTTTGCTTAAGTGCATAGCTTAAGGAGACTTTAGTATTATATTTGGTTCTGAATAGAGAATAATCCATTTCACAGTTCCTGTGTCTATTAGTCAATTAAAGAAGGCAGTTTTACCAGTTTTATAAGAGATTACCTCTATAACACTTGGCTCTAATTTACAGTTGGAGAACGACCTCATCATCATCATATTTCTCCTTCTTCTATGGGGGGGAGGTAAGAACGTCTCTCATATTAAAACCTTTGCGGCACCTAGAAGGTAAGTTTCGTTAGGACTCATTATAATTAGTTGTTACAAGTAGGATCCGCAACTGGGATATTTTGATAGTCTGGCAGCAGTTTGCGCACAGCCCAAATGTTTGCCTGATTCTAAGTTGAAAAGAAATGGACTAATGTGTTTGGTGTAGGATATTTCAAGACAGCCTAATGTAGAAATGGTGACTTGGCTATTAATATTGAATATTTACAGATCTACAGTGAAGAAGAGCAGATGGGGCAGAAAGAAATGCAGAATGTACAGTTTGGATCTGAAAACTGCACTAGGAAGATTAAAGGTGGGGCCAAGGCATGTGAAGAGAGGTTCCTTTTGATAAAGAGACTAAAGTGATTAAGGAGAGGCCTAGCTATTTACAAGTAAAGAATGGGAAAGGTGAGATTAAAGTGATTAAGGAGAGGCCTCGAGATTTACAAGTAAACAACAGAATCAATACCTTCAGGGTAAGACCACACCAACCTAAGCCTCCAATTTTTGAAAGGAAAATACCGAAAGTGTTTTCTACTCCAACACGTCCAGGGCAGAGAAAATTTGCAAATGTGGTTAAAGTAGGACAGAGTCCACCCCAAACTTGCAGCCAAATTTGGCAATTTCATTCACGTGGTGCTGGCTTTAGAGGCACGAAGGATGCAAGAGTGAAGGGGTTATCAGTTTTTCCCCCATGGTTTCAGAGAGCCACAGAGGCCAGGCAGAGTGCAGCAGGGGTGCCCCTGAATAAAGAAGGCCCTGATAGGTCACTGCATGAAGCTGTGAATGTGAAGCCTGGTTGGCAGCAGAGACCCCAAGAAGACATTCGAGATACCAGAGCCGTGAGATATTTGCCAAGGACAGCTGCATATAGGGAGTGGTACCGGCCTAAGAAAGAGATGTATGTTGCAAGCAAAGCTGGAAGAGCTGAGCCATCTAAGCCCTTTGGAAGACAAGTCCCAGAAGTCGCACATGGAGCTACTGGGCTTGTTGTTTGAACTGCTGGTTTTCGGTCTTGTTTTGGTCCAGTATTTCCTCACTATGCCTCTATTCCTTCCTTTTGGAATGGGAATGGGTATTCAGTTCCACTGTACATTGGGATTTTGTAATTTGCCTTTTGATTTTACAGGAGCTTACAGTTAAGAGATTGGCCTATGTCTCAGAAGACATTTTGGATGATAGACTTTTGAATAGAATTGAGACTGATAAAGACTATGGGGACTTTTAAGGTTGGACTAAATGCATTTTGCATTTTATATGGCCAGGAGCCTATGGTGGCCAGGGAGTGGAATGTGGTGGTTTGAATGAGTGTCCCCCATAGGCTTTAAGTATTCAGACATTTTGACTCCAGTTATTGGCACTGTTCTTGGAGTTCTTAGAAGGTGTGGCTGTGCTGGAGGAAGTACGTTATTGGGGGCAGGTTTAGTGAGTTTAACAAGCCTTGCTGTCTCCAGCCTCTCTCTCTCTCTCTGCTTCCAGTGCTCATTGTGAGATGTGACCCTCAGCTTGCTGCTCCAGCCCCAGGCACCATGCTCCCCACCACAACGGACTCTGATTCCCTGGAACCGTCAATCATAAGCTCAAATAAACTCTTCCTTTTAAAAGTTCCCTTGCTCATGGTGGTTTTATCACAGCAACAGAAAAGTGACTAATTCAAAATGCTTGGTACTTAACAGATAGTCTGAGACACAAAATGCAGTGAAGGTTCTGGGATACCTCACAGACACTAAGGCACAGCAGAACAAAGGCCTGCAGGAAAGAAAATGGCAGGCTGAAGGCCAGAGACCTATGGTGGGCAGTCTCTGCTCTCAACTGCACAGGATGAAGTAGAGAAGGGTTATCATCACTGACAGACATTCCTCCCTAAAAATCAGAATGGATACCCTTTAAAGGCTGAGAACAGGTCTTATCTTTGAATGGGTCCTTCAGTCCCTGAGGAGGGACATGGCAAAAAGTTTGAGAACAAGTATATCTGGGAAAACTAGTGGTTAGGAAATGACAGGATTTCTGTGATACAACTGAAGTGATTTTGAGTCTCTTAAGAAATGTGTCGGGCGCTGGGCCAGAGGGTCCGGAGAGTCCGGCGGCCAGGGCGGCTGCGCCTTTGGGCAGGATACCCAGAAGCCACCTGGGCGAGTAGCTTGGGTTGCTGGGGCCTTGAGGGCGGGACCCGGGCGCTGGGCCAGAGGGTCCGGAGAGTCCGGCGGCCAGGGCGGCTGCGCCTTTGGGCAGGATACCCAGAAGCCACCTGGGCGAGTAGCTTGGGTTGCTGGGGCCTTGAGGGCGGGACCCGGGCGCTGGGCCAGAGGGTCCGGAGAGTCCGGCGGCCAGGGCGGCTGCGCCTTTGGGCAGGATACCCAGAAGCCACCTGGGCGAGTAGCTTGGGTTGCTGGGGCCTTGAGGGCGGGACCCGGGCGCTGGGCCAGAGGGTCCGGAGAGTCCGGCGGCCAGGGCGGCTGCGCCTTTGGGCAGGATACCCAGAAGCCACCTGGGCGAGTAGCTTGGGTTGCTGGGGCCTTGAGGGCGGGACCCGGGCGCTGGGCCAGAGGGTCCGGAGAGTCCGGCGGCCAGGGCGGCTGCGCCTTTGGGCAGGATACCCAGAAGCCACCTGGGCGAGTAGCTTGGGTTGCTGGGGCCTTGAGGGCGGGACCCGGGCGCTGGGCCAGAGGGTCCGGAGAGTCCGGCGGCCAGGGCGGCTGCGCCTTTGGGCAGGATACCCAGAAGCCACCTGGGCGAGTAGCTTGGGTTGCTGGGGCCTTGAGGGCGGGACCCGGGCGCTGGGCCAGAGGGTCCGGAGAGTCCGGCGGCCAGGGCGGCTGCGCCTTTGGGCAGGATACCCAGAAGCCACCTGGGCGAGTAGCTTGGGTTGCTGGGGCCTTGAGGGCGGGACCCGGGCGCTGGGCCAGAGGGTCCGGAGAGTCCGGCGGCCAGGGCGGCTGCGCCTTTGGGCAGGATACCCAGAAGCCACCTGGGCGAGTAGCTTGGGTTGCTGGGGCCTTGAGGGCGGGACCCGGGCGCTGGGCCAGAGGGTCCGGAGAGTCCGGCGGCCAGGGCGGCTGCGCCTTTGGGCAGGATACCCAGAAGCCACCTGGGCGAGTAGCTTGGGTTGCTGGGGCCTTGAGGGCGGGACCCGGGCGCTGGGCCAGAGGGTCCGGAGAGTCCGGCGGCCAGGGCGGCTGCGCCTTTGGGCAGGATACCCAGAAGCCACCTGGGCGAGTAGCTTGGGTTGCTGGGGCCTTGAGGGCGGGACCCGGGCGCTGGGCCAGAGGGTCCGGAGAGTCCGGCGGCCAGGGCGGCTGCGCCTTTGGGCAGGATACCCAGAAGCCACCTGGGCGAGTAGCTTGGGTTGCTGGGGCCTTGAGGGCGGGACCCGGGCGCTGGGCCAGAGGGTCCGGAGAGTCCGGCGGCCAGGGCGGCTGCGCCTTTGGGCAGGATACCCAGAAGCCACCTGGGCGAGTAGCTTGGGTTGCTGGGGCCTTGAGGGCGGGACCCGGGCGCTGGGCCAGAGGGTCCGGAGAGTCCGGCGGCCAGGGCGGCTGCGCCTTTGGGCAGGATACCCAGAAGCCACCTGGGCGAGTAGCTTGGGTTGCTGGGGCCTTGAGGGCGGGACCCGGGCGCTGGGCCAGAGGGTCCGGAGAGTCCGGCGGCCAGGGCGGCTGCGCCTTTGGGCAGGATACCCAGAAGCCACCTGGGCGAGTAGCTTGGGTTGCTGGGGCCTTGAGGGCGGGACCCGGGCGCTGGGCCAGAGGGTCCGGAGAGTCCGGCGGCCAGGGCGGCTGCGCCTTTGGGCAGGATACCCAGAAGCCACCTGGGCGAGTAGCTTGGGTTGCTGGGGCCTTGAGGGCGGGACCCGGGCGCTGGGCCAGAGGGTCCGGAGAGTCCGGCGGCCAGGGCGGCTGCGCCTTTGGGCAGGATACCCAGAAGCCACCTGGGCGAGTAGCTTGGGTTGCTGGGGCCTTGAGGGCGGGACCCGGGCGCTGGGCCAGAGGGTCCGGAGAGTCCGGCGGCCAGGGCGGCTGCGCCTTTGGGCAGGATACCCAGAAGCCACCTGGGCGAGTAGCTTGGGTTGCTGGGGCCTTGAGGGCGGGACCCGGGCGCTGGGCCAGAGGGTCCGGAGAGTCCGGCGGCCAGGGCGGCTGCGCCTTTGGGCAGGATACCCAGAAGCCACCTGGGCGAGTAGCTTGGGTTGCTGGGGCCTTGAGGGCGGGACCCGGGCGCTGGGCCAGAGGGTCCGGAGAGTCCGGCGGCCAGGGCGGCTGCGCCTTTGGGCAGGATACCCAGAAGCCACCTGGGCGAGTAGCTTGGGTTGCTGGGGCCTTGAGGGCGGGACCCGGGCGCTGGGCCAGAGGGTCCGGAGAGTCCGGCGGCCAGGGCGGCTGCGCCTTTGGGCAGGATACCCAGAAGCCACCTGGGCGAGTAGCTTGGGTTGCTGGGGCCTTGAGGGCGGGACCCGGGCGCTGGGCCAGAGGGTCCGGAGAGTCCGGCGGCCAGGGCGGCTGCGCCTTTGGGCAGGATACCCAGAAGCCACCTGGGCGAGTAGCTTGGGTTGCTGGGGCCTTGAGGGCGGGACCCGGGCGCTGGGCCAGAGGGTCCGGAGAGTCCGGCGGCCAGGGCGGCTGCGCCTTTGGGCAGGATACCCAGAAGCCACCTGGGCGAGTAGCTTGGGTTGCTGGGGCCTTGAGGGCGGGACCCGGGCGCTGGGCCAGAGGGTCCGGAGAGTCCGGCGGCCAGGGCGGCTGCGCCTTTGGGCAGGATACCCAGAAGCCACCTGGGCGAGTAGCTTGGGTTGCTGGGGCCTTGAGGGCGGGACCCGGGCGCTGGGCCAGAGGGTCCGGAGAGTCCGGCGGCCAGGGCGGCTGCGCCTTTGGGCAGGATACCCAGAAGCCACCTGGGCGAGTAGCTTGGGTTGCTGGGGCCTTGAGGGCGGGACCCGGGCGCTGGGCCAGAGGGTCCGGAGAGTCCGGCGGCCAGGGCGGCTGCGCCTTTGGGCAGGATACCCAGAAGCCACCTGGGCGAGTAGCTTGGGTTGCTGGGGCCTTGAGGGCGGGACCCGGGCGCTGGGCCAGAGGGTCCGGAGAGTCCGGCGGCCAGGGCGGCTGCGCCTTTGGGCAGGATACCCAGAAGCCACCTGGGCGAGTAGCTTGGGTTGCTGGGGCCTTGAGGGCGGGACCCGGGCGCTGGGCCAGAGGGTCCGGAGAGTCCGGCGGCCAGGGCGGCTGCGCCTTTGGGCAGGATACCCAGAAGCCACCTGGGCGAGTAGCTTGGGTTGCTGGGGCCTTGAGGGCGGGACCCGGGCGCTGGGCCAGAGGGTCCGGAGAGTCCGGCGGCCAGGGCGGCTGCGCCTTTGGGCAGGATACCCAGAAGCCACCTGGGCGAGTAGCTTGGGTTGCTGGGGCCTTGAGGGCGGGACCCGGGCGCTGGGCCAGAGGGTCCGGAGAGTCCGGCGGCCAGGGCGGCTGCGCCTTTGGGCAGGATACCCAGAAGCCACCTGGGCGAGTAGCTTGGGTTGCTGGGGCCTTGAGGGCGGGACCCGGGCGCTGGGCCAGAGGGTCCGGAGAGTCCGGCGGCCAGGGCGGCTGCGCCTTTGGGCAGGATACCCAGAAGCCACCTGGGCGAGTAGCTTGGGTTGCTGGGGCCTTGAGGGCGGGACCCGGGCGCTGGGCCAGAGGGTCCGGAGAGTCCGGCGGCCAGGGCGGCTGCGCCTTTGGGCAGGATACCCAGAAGCCACCTGGGCGAGTAGCTTGGGTTGCTGGGGCCTTGAGGGCGGGACCCGGGCGCTGGGCCAGAGGGTCCGGAGAGTCCGGCGGCCAGGGCGGCTGCGCCTTTGGGCAGGATACCCAGAAGCCACCTGGGCGAGTAGCTTGGGTTGCTGGGGCCTTGAGGGCGGGACCCGGGCGCTGGGCCAGAGGGTCCGGAGAGTCCGGCGGCCAGGGCGGCTGCGCCTTTGGGCAGGATACCCAGAAGCCACCTGGGCGAGTAGCTTGGGTTGCTGGGGCCTTGAGGGCGGGACCCGGGCGCTGGGCCAGAGGGTCCGGAGAGTCCGGCGGCCAGGGCGGCTGCGCCTTTGGGCAGGATACCCAGAAGCCACCTGGGCGAGTAGCTTGGGTTGCTGGGGCCTTGAGGGCGGGACCCGGGCGCTGGGCCAGAGGGTCCGGAGAGTCCGGCGGCCAGGGCGGCTGCGCCTTTGGGCAGGATACCCAGAAGCCACCTGGGCGAGTAGCTTGGGTTGCTGGGGCCTTGAGGGCGGGACCCGGGCGCTGGGCCAGAGGGTCCGGAGAGTCCGGCGGCCAGGGCGGCTGCGCCTTTGGGCAGGATACCCAGAAGCCACCTGGGCGAGTAGCTTGGGTTGCTGGGGCCTTGAGGGCGGGACCCGGGCGCTGGGCCAGAGGGTCCGGAGAGTCCGGCGGCCAGGGCGGCTGCGCCTTTGGGCAGGATACCCAGAAGCCACCTGGGCGAGTAGCTTGGGTTGCTGGGGCCTTGAGGGCGGGACCCGGGCGCTGGGCCAGAGGGTCCGGAGAGTCCGGCGGCCAGGGCGGCTGCGCCTTTGGGCAGGATACCCAGAAGCCACCTGGGCGAGTAGCTTGGGTTGCTGGGGCCTTGAGGGCGGGACCCGGGCGCTGGGCCAGAGGGTCCGGAGAGTCCGGCGGCCAGGGCGGCTGCGCCTTTGGGCAGGATACCCAGAAGCCACCTGGGCGAGTAGCTTGGGTTGCTGGGGCCTTGAGGGCGGGACCCGGGCGCTGGGCCAGAGGGTCCGGAGAGTCCGGCGGCCAGGGCGGCTGCGCCTTTGGGCAGGATACCCAGAAGCCACCTGGGCGAGTAGCTTGGGTTGCTGGGGCCTTGAGGGCGGGACCCGGGCGCTGGGCCAGAGGGTCCGGAGAGTCCGGCGGCCAGGGCGGCTGCGCCTTTGGGCAGGATACCCAGAAGCCACCTGGGCGAGTAGCTTGGGTTGCTGGGGCCTTGAGGGCGGGACCCGGGCGCTGGGCCAGAGGGTCCGGAGAGTCCGGCGGCCAGGGCGGCTGCGCCTTTGGGCAGGATACCCAGAAGCCACCTGGGCGAGTAGCTTGGGTTGCTGGGGCCTTGAGGGCGGGACCCGGGCGCTGGGCCAGAGGGTCCGGAGAGTCCGGCGGCCAGGGCGGCTGCGCCTTTGGGCAGGATACCCAGAAGCCACCTGGGCGAGTAGCTTGGGTTGCTGGGGCCTTGAGGGCGGGACCCGGGCGCTGGGCCAGAGGGTCCGGAGAGTCCGGCGGCCAGGGCGGCTGCGCCTTTGGGCAGGATACCCAGAAGCCACCTGGGCGAGTAGCTTGGGTTGCTGGGGCCTTGAGGGCGGGACCCGGGCGCTGGGCCAGAGGGTCCGGAGAGTCCGGCGGCCAGGGCGGCTGCGCCTTTGGGCAGGATACCCAGAAGCCACCTGGGCGAGTAGCTTGGGTTGCTGGGGCCTTGAGGGCGGGACCCGGGCGCTGGGCCAGAGGGTCCGGAGAGTCCGGCGGCCAGGGCGGCTGCGCCTTTGGGCAGGATACCCAGAAGCCACCTGGGCGAGTAGCTTGGGTTGCTGGGGCCTTGAGGGCGGGACCCGGGCGCTGGGCCAGAGGGTCCGGAGAGTCCGGCGGCCAGGGCGGCTGCGCCTTTGGGCAGGATACCCAGAAGCCACCTGGGCGAGTAGCTTGGGTTGCTGGGGCCTTGAGGGCGGGACCCGGGCGCTGGGCCAGAGGGTCCGGAGAGTCCGGCGGCCAGGGCGGCTGCGCCTTTGGGCAGGATACCCAGAAGCCACCTGGGCGAGTAGCTTGGGTTGCTGGGGCCTTGAGGGCGGGACCCGGGCGCTGGGCCAGAGGGTCCGGAGAGTCCGGCGGCCAGGGCGGCTGCGCCTTTGGGCAGGATACCCAGAAGCCACCTGGGCGAGTAGCTTGGGTTGCTGGGGCCTTGAGGGCGGGACCCGGGCGCTGGGCCAGAGGGTCCGGAGAGTCCGGCGGCCAGGGCGGCTGCGCCTTTGGGCAGGATACCCAGAAGCCACCTGGGCGAGTAGCTTGGGTTGCTGGGGCCTTGAGGGCGGGACCCGGGCGCTGGGCCAGAGGGTCCGGAGAGTCCGGCGGCCAGGGCGGCTGCGCCTTTGGGCAGGATACCCAGAAGCCACCTGGGCGAGTAGCTTGGGTTGCTGGGGCCTTGAGGGCGGGACCCGGGCGCTGGGCCAGAGGGTCCGGAGAGTCCGGCGGCCAGGGCGGCTGCGCCTTTGGGCAGGATACCCAGAAGCCACCTGGGCGAGTAGCTTGGGTTGCTGGGGCCTTGAGGGCGGGACCCGGGCGCTGGGCCAGAGGGTCCGGAGAGTCCGGCGGCCAGGGCGGCTGCGCCTTTGGGCAGGATACCCAGAAGCCACCTGGGCGAGTAGCTTGGGTTGCTGGGGCCTTGAGGGCGGGACCCGGGCGCTGGGCCAGAGGGTCCGGAGAGTCCGGCGGCCAGGGCGGCTGCGCCTTTGGGCAGGATACCCAGAAGCCACCTGGGCGAGTAGCTTGGGTTGCTGGGGCCTTGAGGGCGGGACCCGGGCGCTGGGCCAGAGGGTCCGGAGAGTCCGGCGGCCAGGGCGGCTGCGCCTTTGGGCAGGATACCCAGAAGCCACCTGGGCGAGTAGCTTGGGTTGCTGGGGCCTTGAGGGCGGGACCCGGGCGCTGGGCCAGAGGGTCCGGAGAGTCCGGCGGCCAGGGCGGCTGCGCCTTTGGGCAGGATACCCAGAAGCCACCTGGNCACAAAAAAAAAAAAAAAAAAAAAAAAAGTGTCATGCCAGGCATGGTGGCACACGCCTTTAATCCTAGCACTTGGGAGGCAGAGGCAGGCGGATCTTTGTGAGTTCAAGGTCAGCCTGGTCTACACAGTGAGTTCCAGGACAGCTGGGGCTATGAAGAGACCCTGTCACAAAAAGACCAAAGAACAACAACAACAACAACAAAAAAGAAGTGCATCAGTTACAATTCTTACTCATCCTCTGGAGTGTCTTGAACTGAAAGGAAATCAGAACAGTCTTCCTGGATAAGTTGGGCAGATAAGGATGGCCACATCATGTTCTTATCCATATGTGGAAGGTAAAAAAATTCATTTCATAGAAGAAGCAAACATTTGCCACTGGTGGTTGGGGAAGTGAGAAAACAGTAGAGGGTCGTCAGATGACAGGTACCAAATACCATTACCAGGGAGGAATAAGTTGTAGTGTTTTACAACACAGTAATGTCCCTGTGGTTTACAGCTGATCACTTATATTCTAAAGAAAGAAATCAGAAGGCTACAAACACAGACATGGTATATATTTAAAGATAAGGGAGTTAATTTCCCTGACTTATTGAGAACCTAGTGTATACATACTTTGAATTGTAATACTTATTTCCATAACCATGCAGGATTATTATATGCCCATTACACAACAGACATTTGGAAAATAGTCTTCTTAGAAAGTGAGGCTTGGTGATTCACATCTGTAATCCAAGCACTCAGAAGACTAAGGCAAATACATGGGGTGCTCAATGTCAGTCTGGGCTGCATAAGTGAGGACTTGTTTCATAAAAATACAAAATCAGTCAGGCATGGTGGCACACCCCTTTAATCCCAGCACTCAGGAGGCAGAGGCAGGCAGATCTCTACGAGGTCAAGGCCAGCCTGGTCTACATAGTGAGTTCCAGGCCAGTTGGGGTTACAGGGAGACCCTGTCACAAAAAGACCAAACATGCACACACTCTCACACAGACACACACACACACACACACACACACACACACACACGCACAAAATCAAAGATTTTGATGGAGTAATGATATTGGACATGAAAATAAAAGAAGAATCAGAATGAAATTTTACAATTATCTATATGAAATTTTACAATTATCTATCTTTGGGTGCACACCAATCTGTTTGTATGTGTGTGTGTTTGCATGTTTGTGTATGTGTGTGCATGTGCAGGTGCATGTAGGGGTATGCACCTGTGTGTTGAGGTGAGAGTCCAATCTCAGGTGTCATTCATTAGGAGATTTTTATGAAACACGTTCCCTATCAAGAACTGAACTTAGGCCAGCCAGTGCAAGCAGGCAGAACCAGGTGGAGCTCTGAAACCAGGCAGAGTGGCCTGGCCCCTCCAACATAAAATCAAAAGTGAAAACCTGAAGCCTAGACCAGCCAGCCTTTCAACTAAATAAGAAGATAACAAAGGTACATGAAGAAAACAAGCAAAGTCAGCCTTCGAATAAATGAAGAAACACTTGAGTTTTGTAACAGAATACAAACAAAACAATCCATATGCCAAGAGCACAACAAAAAACAATAACATGGGAAAACCAAATAATAAATGCTTGCTAAATGCTACCACTTGTATAGAAGCCTCCTATAATGAGAAGTCCTTGGAGGTAACCCAGGACACAGATCTAAAAGAACTATATACTCAAAGAAATCAAGGAATATAAAGAACACAGAGACAAACAATCAAAGAACTAGAAGGAGAGAATGACAAACTCTGGAAGGAAGTGGAAATACTGAAGAAATCTCAGGCTGAAATGAAAAAGGAAATCAAACACTCATTCAGTCAATGGGAAAGGATGGAAGAAAGCCTCAGTAACAGAATGGATGAAGCAGAAAGTAGAATATCAAGAATGGAAGATAACAAGGAAGAACTGGAATGCTCAAGCAAAGATTGTAAAATTTTAAAACAACATAAGAGTGGAATAATCAGGAAATGTGGGACCCCGTGAAAAGACCAAACCTCTGCATCATAGGAAGAAGAAGAATCCCAGGATCTTCAATAGAATTATAGATGAAAATTTCCACAAGATGAAGACAGACCCATACAAATACAAGAAGCACATAGAACAGCAAATAGACAAGATCAGAAAAGAAATTCACCATGTCATATCAGAGTAAAAATGATAGATGTTCAAAACAAAGACAGAACACTGAAAGCTACAAGAGAAAAACATTTGTTGCATACAAAGGGAAACCCATCAGAATTACAGCTGACTATTCAGTGCAAAAGATGAAAGCCAGAAGAGCTTGGACGAAAGTATTCCCAGTTCTAAATGATTATAGATGCCAACCCAGATTACTTTACACAGCAAAAGTGTTTTTAATACTTGAAGGAGAAAGAAAAATATTGCATTACATAAACAATATGAAAGAATACATGTCCAGAAAACCAACCCTTTAGAGCATACTCGAGACAATTCAAGGAACAGAGGAAATGAATGAATATTCCCAAGTGGTGAGAGAAAGTAATTAATGAAGGTATGACTGTGTAAATACAAACCTAGACCAAAAAGGCAAAGAGAAAGTAAGTCGATGGGAAGCAATATACATTTCTCAATAATAACCTTAACTATTAATGGTTTGAACTCCCCAATCAAGAGACACAGAGTGGGACAATGGATTTAGAAATTGAACCCATATTTTTGTTATCTATAAGAAACCCATTTCACATTCAAGGACAGGTAAAAAGATGGGAAAAAATATTCCAAGCAAATGGTACCAAAAACCAAGAAGGAGTTGCTATTCTAATATCAGACAAAATAGACTTCAAATTAAAACTAATCAGAAGAGATTAAGAGGGTCACTACATTCTTATCAAAGGAACAATTAACCATGAAGATTTCACAATCATGAATATATACACACCTAAATCTTGTGTACCAAACTTCAGAAGCACAATTCTGTATGATGTTAAGGCACATATTAATCCCAGCAGACTAAGAGTGGAGGACTTCAATACCCCACTAAGCCTACTATACATGTCAACTTGACAAAGAATAAACAGAGACATCTGAACTGAACAATAAGATACACCAAATGGAACTAATAGACATGTACTGAGTATTCCACCCAAACAACAAAGAATATACTTCTACTCAGCACCTCATGTAATGTTCTCCAAAACTGATTACATACTGGGACACAGAAAAGAACTTAACACAAAAAATTGAAATTATTCCATACATTCTAACAGACCACAATGCAATAAACTTTAATATCTACATCAGAAGAATCCTTACTCTCTATAAGAACTCATGGAGACTAAACAACATACTCCTGAATAATGAATGGGTCAAGGAAGAAATAAAGAAAGAAATAAAAGTATTCCTAGAATTAAATTAAATTGACAACACAACACAACAAAAACTATGGGACACTTTAAAAGCAGTCTTAGGCCGGGCGTGGTGGCGCACGCCTTTAATCCTAGCACTTGGGAGGCAGAGGCAGGCTGATCTTTGTGAGTTCAAGGCCAGCCTGGTCTACATAGCGAGTTCCAGGACAGCTGAGGCTACAGGGAGACCCTGTCTCAAAAAGACCAAAAAAAATAAAAAAATAAATAAATAAAATAAAAACACAAGGACCTGACCCAGATCAGGGACACAGAGGCTGCACCCTAGTTACTGGTGGCATTGCAGCTTCCTGTGCAAACCAGGTGAGAGTCTGTGCCCCTTGGAGGAGAGCTGGACCCAGATCCAGGACACGGAGGTTAGACCCTGGTTACCAGTGACACATCAGCTTCCTTTCTTTTTCAATAAATATAACACCTGGTGTTATTCATCAACTTGCTATGTAATGCAGGAATGTAAAGTAATATTTTTTCTTTACCTGAATGCAACTCTACTGTCAAAACGTGAATCCTGGGCTGGAGAAATGGCCTAGTAGTTAAGAGTGCTGACTGCTCTTGCAGAGGACCCAGGTTCGATCCCCAGTACCCACATGGCGGCTAAGAACAGTGTTTGACTCCAGTTCTAGGGGAATCTGAGACCCTCTTCTGACCTCCACGGCATTGCATGACATGGGTGCACAAACCTGCATGTAGACACATAAAAAAATAAATAAAATTAAAAAATGTGAATCCTGAACATGTTTTAGAACTGACCTATAATTTATTTTCCAACATCATAATTTTGGGATATGTGTGCCATATATGTAGGCATATTTGGGAGTGATACAAATGAGAAGGAACAACAACAACATAAACAAAAAGACTGCGTCAAGGAACTGAATGAAACAGTAAACTTCTGTCCCAAACAGTAAACTTCTGCACCCCAAAATTCAAAAAAGACTGAGAAAAAGATGAAAGACACCTATGGCAGAATGCATGAGCTCTGGCAGGGTGGGAAGCAAGGAAGGAGAATGAGTATAAATTTGATTAAGAAATCTTGTATGAAATGCACAAAACCCCAATTAAAAAAAAAACAGAAAGAGCACAAATAAAAGACCTAATATTGCAACTAAAACTACTTGAGAGACAACAACAAATGAATCCTAAACCCAACAAATTAATTGGAGACCGCATACAGGCACACATCAAAAAGGTTTATACCAAAGATTCAGGGATGGTTCAACATATGTAAATCAATAAATGTTATAAAGACATAAACAGACTGAAAAACAAAAACCACCTGTTCATCTCAATTGATGTGGAAAAGGCATTCAACGAAATTCAACATGTCTTCATGTTTAAAGTCCCAGAGGGAAATTGACTGGAGGGAGCATTCCCCAACATAATTAAAGCCATATATAACAAACCCACAGCCATCAACATTCTCAATGGGTAAAATTAGAAGCATTATCTTTAAAGTCAGGAACCTAGCAAGGCTGCCCCCTAGCTCCACTCCTTTTCAACATAGTGCTAGAGCACTATGTGCTCTAGAGCAATAGTGCTAAAGCAATAAGAAAAGAACAGGAAATTAAAGGAGTACTAATCGGAAAAAAGGAAATCAAATTATCCCTTTTTTGCAGATGACATGACAGTTTACCTAAGAGATGCCAAAAACTCCACCAGGGAAACAAAGAACGGTTTCAGTAATGTAGTAGGATAAAAAATTAATCTTGTTTTCTAGATTAATAAGTAGCCTTTGGACATGGTAATTAATGTATATGGGTAGAAGGTATATAGCCATATTTTAGAATAATATAAAATTAAAAGAATAAATGTGAACTCCTAAACATATATCGGAGTTAACTGGAGGACATAACTCTGGTAAATGTATGACATTTATAAAGGCATATTTTGGAGCAATACAATTGGGAGGGAAACACAACAACATATGGACTGGGTCAAAGAATGGACTGATATAGTTAAATTCTGCCCCAAACAATAAACCCTTACAGAGAAAAACATTAAAAAGACTGAGAGAAAGATGCAGGACATATATGGCAGAATACATGATCTGGGATGGGGTAGGTGGAAGGAAAGGGGAATATGTCTAAATTGAACTGAAAAATGAACTCTAAAATACACAAAATATCAATAAATGTATTATATTTTAAAAACTTGTTGAAAATGCAGTGACTTGCTGAAGGTTGAACAGAGACTTCACCAGTAAGGAAGTAAAGATGGTTGAGAAACATCTTAGAATGTGTTCAACATCATTAATAATTAAGGAAATTGCAAATTAAAACCACACTAAGGTATCATCTTACTCCAATAAGACTAGCCAAGATCAAGAAAACAAAAGACACCAAATACTGGAGAGGTTGTGGGGAAAAGGGAACACTCATCCACTGCTGGTGGGAATGTAAACTGGTACAACCACTGTGGAAAGCAGTGTAGAGAACACTTAAAAGACTCAAACTGAGCCGACCACCTGACCCAGCCATACCACTCTTGGGTATATACCCACAAGACGCATCCTACCCCAAAGATACATGCACAGCTATGTTTATTGCAGCTCGCTTCACAATAGCAAAGAGCTGGAACCAACCCAAATGCCCCTCAACTGATGACTGGATAACAAAAATGTGCTATATCTACACAATGGAGTATTTCTATGCAGCAGTAAAGAAAGATGACATCATGAGCTTTGCTGGTAAATGGATGGAACTCAAAGCAATTATACTAAGTGAAGTAACATAATCCCAGAAGAAAAAAAAGGCAAATGGTTTCCCTCATTTGTGGATGCTAACACCAAATCCCCAGTTGGCAGGCAAACTGAGCAACTTTATTATTATATTTAATTGTACCTGAAAGCAACTGTGCTATTACAATATGAATCTATAAATCACTCTAGAACTGTCCTACCACTTATACTCACGCATTGTAATAACCATATATAGATGGAGGATATGTAGTCACATTCTAAAAAAAGAATGTAAAGGTACACGACTTTATACCTGCATGCAAATTTACTGTTAAAATGTGAATCTCTAAATGTGTTTAGGAATCAACCTATAGTTTATTTTCAGAATTTTTAATTTTGACTTATGTGTGGAGGGTATATATGCATATTTTGGAATAATATAAAAAAATTTTTAATTCTTTTCCCAAAAAAAAGAAAATGCAGTGACTTTAGAAAGATGTTAATGTACATATAAGATAGAGTTGGTGTACTGAAATATGAACTGTATAAAAGTATTGATAATTGTACATGGTGTGTACCTATATATCTATAATTATCCAAAAAAGTAATATTGCAAAAAAGTAGCCTTTCGTTATACCAACAACAAGAAATTGGAGAAGGAATACAAGGAGGCCATCACATTCTCAATACCCTCAAAAAATAATAAAATACCTCTGAACAAACCTGAAAATTACACTAAAGATCTATAAGGCAAAATTTTAAACCCTTGAAAGAGATTGAAGAAGACCAGAAGATAGAAGGACCGCCCATCCCCATGGATTGCAAGAATTAATATAGGAAAAATGATCATCCTACCATAGTAATATACAGATTCAATGCAAACCCAATCTTCACAGACTTAGAAAAAAAAATCCTAAAATTTATATGGAAAAACAAAAGACCCCGGGTAGCTAAACCAACCCTGAGCAAAAAGAGCAATCAAGGGGGATTACTCTATTACAGGGCTATAGCTATTAAACAGCCTGGTACTGGCACAAAAACAGACCTACAGAACAATGGAACAAAAATGAAGATCCAAACAGAGCACATGCAATTTCAGCCACTTCATATTTTACAAAGGGTCCAAGAAGACTCAATGGAGGAAAGAGCATCTTCAGCAAATGGTGCTGGCAAATTTGGATCACCACTTGTAGAAGAAGAAAATGTAACCCCTACCTTTCACCCTGTACAAAAATCAACTCAAAATGGATCAAAGACCTAAATGTGAAACCTGAAACTCTGAAAACAATAGAAGAAAATGTTGTCAGTAACCTAGAAGATACATAGGCGCAGGAAAAGACTTTCTAAATCAGACAGCAGCTGTGCAGGAAATAAGGTCAACAATCAACAAGTGGGACCTCATTAAACACAAAATCTTCTGTACAGCAAAAGAAAAAATCAATGACTGTGGGAGGAAAGCTCCAACAGTGATACACCTGACAGAGGATTAATATCCAGTGTATATAAATTACTTAATAAACAAAGGAGAGATAACACAAATGACCCAATCAAAAGATGAAGTAATGGGAGGCAGAGGTAAACGGATTCCTGTGAGTTCAAGNAAAAAAAAAAAAAAAAAAAAAAAAAAGACCTGAATGAACTTCACGAATGAAGATGACTGAGAAACATCTTAAAAAGTGCTCAACATTGCTAATAATTAAGGAAATACAAATTAAAACCACTTTAAGATTTCATCTTACTAGGGTAAGACTGGCTATGATCAGGAAAACAAATCATACCAAATGCTGGGGAGGTTGTGGGAAAAGGGGAACACTCATTCACTGCTGGAGTGAATGCAAATTCGTGCAACTCCTATGGAAAGCAGTGTGGAGAACTCTCAAGAAACTGAAAATGAGCCTACAACCTGACCCAGTCATAGCACTGCTGGGTATATACCTGCAAGACTCATCCTGTTGCAGAGATATGTGCACAACCATGTTAATTGCACATCTATTCACAATAGCAAAGAGCTAGAAGCAACCAAAGTGTCCTTCAACTGATGAGTGGATAAAGAAAATTGGTACATCTACACAATGGAGTTCTTTGCAGCAATAAATAAAGATGACATCATGAAATTTGCAGGTAAATGGATGGAACTATAAGCCGTTATGCTAGGTGCTATGGTAGAAGTAATATACCATATATTTTCAGACTTAGGAACTTTTGGTGTATGGATGAAGGTTATGTATGCATATTTTACAGTAATATATGATCAAAGGAATGCAGAAACAACTAGTTTGTCATGACATTATGTCTAACTACAGTATTGATTTTATGGGAGTGCTTCTGAGTATTTCCTATACAAGGCTGCTTGAGCTTTTGTCCAAGCATTTTCTAAAATATTATAGAGTAGTTAAAATATCAGGCTGGGGGGCTGGTGAGGTTGCCCAGTGGTTAAGAACACTGACTGCTCTTGCAGAGGACCCAGATTTGATTCCCAGCACCCACATCGGTGGCTGAGTACCGTCTTAAGCCAAGCATGGTGGCACAGGCCTATAGTCCTAGCACTCTGAGGGCAGAGGCAGGGGTATCTCCGTGAGTTCAGGGCCAGCCTGATCTGCATAGAGAGCTCCAGGCCAGCTGGGACTAAAGAGAGACCCTGTCTCAAAAGGACCAAGAAAACAGCTTTTCTCTTGGGGCTAGAGTCGGCTCAGCACTAACTGCTCTTTCAGAGGACCTGGGTTCGATTCTCAGCACCCACATGGCAGCTAAGAACCATCTTTAACTCCAGTTCCAGGGGAATCTGACACTCTCTTCTGACCTCTGAGACATTGTAGGACAAGTGTGCACCAACCTACTTGCAGACTGTATACTCATACATATAGAAAATAATAAATTAAAAAAAATTTTAAGTATCAGTTGGGTGTTATTTAGCCTTTCTGGATGTTTAATGACCATACTTAATGCCCATACCAATTTGTATAAGGGTCTTAAGGGATAACATTTTCCCTTGCCCTCAGAGTTCAACTAAGTCCCAGAAGAGTATGCATAGGGGCATCTCTTGAAATGTCCTGCCGATGTGAGTTACCAGGCTTCCTGTGCAGGGAGGTCTTGGAGATCCACTAATGGGACTTCAGCCCGTTTCCAGTCTATAAAGAGGAAAGTCTGCTCATGCTTCAAAAAGGGAATCCTGGTCTAGCAAGACCTAACTTTGTACTCGAGTGGATGGAACTGGTGATTGAAAAGCCAAAAGGAATACCCAGAAAAAATGTCAATCATAGTGGAAGGAGAGAGGAAAATCTTCCATGACATAAACAACTTGAAAGACTACATGTCCGGAAAACCAACCCTTCAGAGAATACTTGAAGCAATTCAAAGAACAGAAGAAAGGAGCAACCAACCCCAGGCACCTAGAAGGAGAAATCAATAAAAGCATAACTGCAGAAGTAGAAACCTAAATCAAAACC